>WHYT01017312.1:381219-397889 GCA_009806455.1 Tetrax tetrax
AAAAAAAAAAAAAAAAAAAAAAAAAAAAAAAAAAGAGTATGGCTACTGAATGCCCTTGTTAACAGCTATGAATCATCAGCCTTCAGTGAGCGGTCTGACCTTCTTAATCCTACAAACACCACCAGCAGGTCCAGCGATGCTGCCAGTCAGCATGGCTCCCAGGACAGGAGGGAGAAAGAAGGCTTGACAAGGTGGATGGCAAATAATGGCTCTAGATCATCTCTACCTTAGATACTGAGAACCTCCTTGTACAAATGGAATTGTCACTCAGAGTGGATGGCAACTTCCCCCCACCACCTTTTTTTTTCCAATTCTGATAGCCGGACAAATTTCAATTTCAGACTCAGTTCTTTTACATAATAGTGCTAGAAGACTATTCTGCATAAGTATAAATCTAATTCTATCCTTGGTCTAATTAACTTTTAAAACTCAGCTTTTAAACCACAGAGTAAATTTGCTCGAAAGGAAAAGGGTTTTTTAAATAACAAGATGTCTATCATACAGTTTTAACAAACTTCACACAAGAGCATGCCAACACTTTTCTGAGCCATATGTGGATTTCTGTTGTCAGTTAAAAGTCTTGGATATCCCATGCAGGAACTACTGAATAAAGCTGTTTATATTACAGAAGTAAACAAAAATTTTGGATGATTCTATGCATTTCATCATTATTATCAACTTAAAGCACTTTCAAACACATTAAATTTTGTATTGTTCAAAACCCATAAAGTTCTATGAACAGAAACAGACATTGCATTTAATATGATCTTTAGAGCCAGAACAGCTGTAGCTGACCACAGAGCTAACAGTCCTTCAAGCCAAGATCCATCTTTCTGCCTCTCACCAGAAGTTTATCCTTAAACCAGTAACTCCTCTGATAGAGGTTTACCCTTTACGATCAACCTGGTATAGGACTGAACAGTCCCATTTTCAACTGAAGCAAGTTCTTGTGACTTTTGTGCGCTGGGGAGGCTGAGGATTCAAGCTTGCTATCACAGGAAAAATCCCTAAAGTTAGAAACTCCAGGGCGTCAATTCCCTGTTCTGTCTCCATCATCATAAAAATGCAAAAGCAAGGGCCAACACCACAGCTTGCTTGCACTGAGAGCTGAAAGCCATGATCCAGCTGCTTTGGCTGGTGCAGCCCTTTAATATCTCTGGAATTCCCTAGGCACTGCTCTCACTTCGCAGCAGGATGAGCTTCAGCAGCTTGTTTGTATGCAGCCTAAAGCTCAGCACACAGCATCCTCACCATGGATGGATCCATCTCAGCTGTGGTTAAAATCCATCAAGAACAGCAAACTGCAGAAACACCATTTTTCTCTTTGCAGTTCATCTGTGCTTCTCTGTTTTTCTGGGACAGCTCAGCCAATCTACAGGAAGCCACTGAGGGTGCACCCAGAGCACTGGGACAGACAGTCCTGTCAGCTGCAGTGATGGCACATGAAGTCAAAATCCTGGCAGCATTAGAGACAGCTAGCCCTACACTGATGAATTTTCCAAACATGGGAGGTTTTACAGCTAGTAGTGGGCTTTTAGCAGAAGCCACTCCTCGCCTCAGATGTGGGGACACAGTTCTGCTGGAGAAGACAGGTCTGAGGTTAAGCAGAGTTGTTAGAGCTCTCAGTTCATGTTTTGTAAAATGAGAGTATGGGATTAGCATCCTGGTTGATACTAGGCTCTGCCACCAGTGTTTTTCCTCTTACCCGTTTAACTACACCCTGTGGTTTCTGGGGATGTGAATGGGTCTTTCCTGTCCTGGGTAGTGGTTATTATTCCAGTTCTGGTCTGAGCTATGGCAAGAACTACTCCTAGTGGTCCTACCTCACTGGTATTTATTGATGTTCTTGGTCACATAGCCTTCTCCCTCCACCACAGACCTCCTCTTCCTCCAGGGCCCAGCTCAGTGCTTTGCCACAAGCCTGCCCTCCCTCACTTCCCTAGCACATCTTCTCCTCCATCCTCAGAAATGTGGCTACTGTGGACTTCCAGCTCTGTGTGGACTGTGTGCATGCTAAGCATGTTTTAAAGGCTAGCCACGTACCAAGGGTTTCACACTATAGAATGGATGCTGCAGTGGAAAGTTAAGAGCCACTGTTTCAAATCCCTCTCTTGAGCTATTAAAATCAGTCTGGATTTTTTTTTTTAAAGAATTTGCACTGACAACAGCCTCTCTCATTTAAAAAAAGAATATAAATTTTTATCAAAACCTACTAAAATGCAAATTGTTGAATCTTTGCTATTTTGGAGAATGATAGTTATGAGTTGACAAACAGTCTACTCACCATCTGAGAGAGCTTGTCACAACACACATAAATTAACCCTCCCCCCTCCCACAAAGTATGGTAGTCTTAAAAAAAAATATTTTTCTTTTCTTCTGCTACAGCCCATGGAGAATTATCTTCTTTGCAGAGCTTCTTGTGATGTATTGCTGCTCAATCATGCATGCATCTTTGAAACAGCATCACAAGTTCTTCTTGACAGAAAGGAATGTGTTCCTACTCCAAGGTTACCTTTGTTCAAAATATACAATAGAAACTAGATGCTAATGAGAAAATAAATGCACAGCACAGTCTTTGGAAATGGCACTGCTGAAGCTATCACCTTGCCTGAAGCAATAAATTCCAGGCGAGCACAGACTGCATTTTTAAATTTTATCACCTCACAGACTAACAAGCATTGATTATATGTTTTCCTTTGAGTAATTGCCAATATCGTTAATATGTTCAAAATTATACTTAAAAAGAAAACAGATTTTCTACTTTTCTAAAAAGGAGAATTATACACGAAGAACAAAACCAGAAATTCTCTGCCAGGGGAGAATACTGACAAGCCCCCAACTTCAATTAACTAGGACAAGCTCAGTGGGGAAATAAGATTGTCACTGAGGTTAAGAGCAGTGAGAGATCAGGGAGAAGTCCTTAGCGCCCGCAGCTGGGCAGCCATCACCCTCACCCAAGGGGACCCAAGCCCCTCTCAGTGGTCCCAGCCAGCAGCCCCTCTTCAGGACCTCATGAAGAAACAGAGTTCAGAAGCTCCATAAGTGCTTCTAAAGCAGGAGAAGGTCCAACTCCCACCGCTCCTTCATCTCAGAGTTTAAGTGAGTTGTATTTTTCTATGGCAACCTAATTTACATCCAGTTAGCTTAACCAAAAATTATTTGGGAGCTTCTTTCCGCTTCATTTGGTAGGGAAAAGCCAGAATAAAACCCTCCTTCAGAATTGTTCCTACAAGTTAATAGCAATCCTTGACCATGAGCATTTAGCACTTAGGTCAGCACAGTCTTCCATTTAAAGAGAAGCCAAGGGCAGGGCAGTCACTCGGTTGCTACCAGGAACACCACAGAGAAAAAGTGAGTAAGGAGAGGAAAGTAGTTTATTTTCTCATTGTGTTTCAGGTGATGTTCAGCCTGACTCCATAGCTCTCCCTTCCACTCTGTAACCAGAAGGGCGCTCTCAGTCCTTCACATCCCCTACCCTCTCACCAGTGCGTTTAAAATCAAAATGAGGCCTGGATTAGCATTTGTTGCACCTCCCTATGTCACATTTCTCACATTGCCACTGTATGTTTCAGCCAAGATACTGAAATCCTATCTCAAAAGAGGCGGCAGGAACAGAAAAGCTCTGGATAAGGAATGATATATTTTTCCCTACGCAACATTTAAGATAAGAAATAAGCTGCTCATTTGTCAGTTGTCACCATTCTAACAAAGCTAAAACTCTTATTTCTGAATATCATCCCTAAACATGTCCTGAACAATTAGCTAGTGTAAAGAGAGCAAAATAACCAGAGCCCAATGCAGATAAGAGAAATATCTTTGTGGAAAAGAAGCCTTAAGAAATCTAGTGAACATTAGATATCTATCATGCACATTCTGAATTTAAGATCAAGGGTAATTATTTTAATGTGGAACTTTCAATCACTGCTCACCCTACAGAGCTTCCCCATGGATCTAAGTTTGAGTAATGTAGTAATGACAGCATTACCACTTGTAATAGAAAGAATCATTACAGCATCATTATCAAGGAATTACTCTTGCAATTAGTAATAATTCCCACATTCACAGTCAAATAAGTAACACTTCCCCCATTAATTTCATTTTCTCTGTAAGGCTAGAGTAAGCAACTATTCTTGGCCCTGTGTTTTAATACACCTGTCTGCTTCTTTGTCTAAATAGTTCCTAATCCTGTACTTTCAAAGAGCACTGTGTCTAGTCAGATAATTCCACAAGGATCTAACTACATGATCTGTCAGGTTACCAGGCAGGTAAAAAAAATGAATTCCTCATGTTTGACCTAGTTCTACAATGTACTCTAAATGGAAATCACGCCCTTCAGATGCACTTACAACAGGAGAAGAATGATAACTGAGGACAGTGTAAAATATTATCCATTATGCCTGCATCCAGTTGTTTGCAATGGCTCTCTAACTACTGCTGGTAAGCAGTAGCTCACAGGAGTATCGCTGTATAAACACTGGGAATACATTCCCATTCACATGGGTCGATCCAAAGCCCATTCAAGCTATCAAAAAGAACAGCCCAGGTTCAGAGTTCAGGCTCATGCAGTATGTGGGAAGAGTTTTTGTTTATTTGTTCTTCTGAGCATATATACTCCTCAGGGGAGGCTCAAGTAGTGAGGTCTTCCATCCTTGGTTAGCTTCTGTTTTATCAGCCCCTCCATTACCGCTTGCCGCTTCAGATGAGATTTCAAGGAAGAATTTAGATCTGCAATTTTATAATATGTGCATGAAGCATTTTGTATCACAGTGAACCATATATATTGAAGCTCTAGAGTATTTCCTTTCTTAAGGAAAGGAATCTCCCTCTTACCAATACAGAGCAAGGATGCAATGCAGTGCAGAGGAAGGATGAGGGTTTTTCCTGGTACATCCAAGTGATGCCACTGGCAGAGGTTAACCTACAGAAATACCCTAATGTTCTCGGTTGTTTATCCTGGGCAAAAGTTTGGCAGCTCACTTGCCTAACTTTTTTCATGCAAAATGGTCCTGCACCATGCCATCCCACATCCAGTCCTGTTGAAGAAACTGCTGCAAAATTCAAAAGACTGCACTCCCTGTGTACTGTGACTACCCAAAACACCCGCAGCCAGTTACCCCCCACTGCGGGCGCTGGGGAGCTAGAAAGGCCACAGCACTCATCTGTGCTCTGTTCCTCTTGGCTGATGAGGAATGCCTTTTCTCCATGGCAGACCTAAGGAGAACGTGCTGAGCACAGCGCCCCATTCAAAACCCTGCCTCCTTCATACAGTGCTTAGGTGGCAGCCAAAATCTTACCCTGGGTATGGACACTGAATTTCTGAAGTCTTTTTGTAAATGCTAAGCATGCAAAGAGAGAACAAAACAACCAGCCTTATGACACACTACGTAGTACATTAGATGGAAGTGCCAATCTTATGTATAATTCTATTACATTTCCCTTCATCCCCCAGCTTCACTCTTTGCAGAAGCCCTCCTCAGTGCGATCTTAGAGCTGCTTTGTATGAAAGCAGATGAATACATTCATTGTTCTTACACAACTCCAAGGCATATACCTTCTTCATAAACCAGACATTCAATACACAGAGGAAAATACCGTAAAATAGTACAAGATGCAGTAAGCAGTACTTGGATTACTATCAATAATTGAATAGAAACCACCAGATAGCAAATCTGCTGATGTTCCTCCTGCAGATTTTTCCCACTTCGCTGATGTTACACAGTCCCTTTACTTCAGCTCACGTTCCCTTAGCACTGCAGAGGATCCCTACAGCCATCACAATTCTGCTATCATGTGCTCCCATGTCATGCAATCCTTCAGATACCAATCAAATGCCAATTTATGGCTACTTCAGGTGCCTTGTCTACATTATATTTACTGTGAGCCTTTTCCAGATCCCTGCAGCTCTTATACTTGGAAACCTCCTCACACTCAAACCAAATTTATTCTTAACTCAACTGTAAGTGTTCCAGTCTAGTGCTAAGCATAGAAGTATCAGATCTGTTATCATCTAAGACTAGAAGAAAAGCAAAGTCTGCGGGGAAAGATAATATCTTTCATTAAATCAATTTATACAATGGGAAAGCACTGGGCAAGCTTACAGATGTACAGGCCAACTACAGAGCTCTTCTCCTTCCCGCTATCTATTCCTCTTGTATTTATAGCCAGCAATCACCTTCTCTCCTTAGTTTTAATTTCATAAAGCAGGACAAGCCAACCTCTTTCCCCTATGAGAGCCTCAACCTCCTGTCTTAGGATCAGAGATTCCTTGTTCTTCAGAGCAAGGCCATCAGCCACAGCATACCTCTCCCAGCCTGGGATGGTAACCTGCCATTCTCCTCTATGAACCAGTATCCAAGGCACAGCCCAGGTCCACCAGAAGAATTCTGCCTGGAGGAACCAGAATTTCAAGCATCCTCCAGAACTATTGGCGCTTTTTTTTTTTTAAATTACTTGCACAGCCTTATCACAAAGGAAAAGCATGACATGTTTACATTACAATTCTAATATCAGTAACAGACACTTGTTGTCTGAGCCTGAGTGATTTCCATTGTTTGATACTTAAAACAACTCTAGGTGCTTTGCTTCTACTCCCTAATAGTATTTGTAATTAGAGATCCACTTCTTGCCTCTCTCACTGTGAAAAACAATGTTTCCCAACTTTAGCATTGATGGAAAGTAGTGGCAAAGGGCCTATCACAAAAATGATTAGTGCCACAAGTCCCCACATCACTTGTACAAATGAATGTGTAGTTTGCTTCATAGGAAGGTCTCGTTCTTGGATGATTCTAACTCATTGTGCTTTGTAAAGCCCTGAGGTCAGATAAATTTTTTGCTACAAGTGAATGGAAAAAAAAAATTGGCAATCCTCCAAGCATAGTAGAATTAAAAGCACCAAGATCTCTCAGAGCAATTTGTTCTAGCAGATTGCTCAGGCTATGGGACTTGAGCACGGGCCTGCAAGTCAAAGCACTACAAACAAAGCACTGTATTTTATAGCAGATCTCCTCCTCTCGATGTTGTTGGGACTTCAGCTTGCAAATGCCATACAAGGACCCAACACAGCTATGAGATACCCTGTTTTCCGTTCCTGTGCTGGGCAGTAGTGTTCACAGTGACACTCTGCCCAGAATCTTAGAGCCCAGGCGAAAGGCAGAAGATGGAGACTGTGCTTTGGATCAGGTTTCTCTCCTTAAAAAAAAAAAACAAACAGGGAGAGGAAGTCCACACCCAAGGGAGCATGAAACACTGGCCTCTGTGGCCTTTGATTTTAGCTTCTTAACGAGAAGTTGAACTTGCCTGACCCTAAGCCCAAGCTAATAAATCCTGTTACAAAGCAGCTATGTTGTTTGCAGTCATAAGAAACCATCACAATTGCTTTGTACAGCACCTCGCACTATGAGGGGGTGAAGGGGGTAAGAAGGGTTCAAGACTGTTTGTTGTATTATTTGTGTTGTAAGTGTTTTGTTTACAGAGGCAATCACTAAGCTCAGCAGACTGAATGCTGCATAAAGATCATGAAAAGAATTTGCCATGAATTAAAAATGAACAATACTTAAAAATCCCATTTTTCCATTCCCTCAGCAGCAGGCAGCACAGCAAGGTAACTTTTCAAAGAAAGCCTCATCAGTTCTGACACTTTATAAAATGCAGAGCCTGACCTGTTTGGCATTTACATAGTTCACTGATCAATTAGGATGCAGCACTAAACAGCAGTGCTCAGGACACAGATCTTACTCCACCTTGGCCCTTTTTGACCTCCCCACACAGTAATGAATTTTCTTCCTGCTTGCCCTGCAGAATGGATCAACCTTAATTATCCCACAGAAGACCAGTGTTGACCCAAATTTATTAGAAAATTGAGGAACTGTCATACTGAACTAAAAGTCTGCTGTCACATCAAAGTTAACTCATGGCACTGTTACGCATTTCTGCAGCCAGGACTGCAGTGCAAGTCAGCTCTCGCAGACTGAAGTCCATGGCGGCCTCGCAGGGAATCAAGAGTCTGACGCTGTTGGCAGTTTTCCATTCTCCCTGTCTGTTTTGGGGTCCCAGCAGCCTCCAAACTCAAGTCAGATCTGAGGTCTCGCTAGAGCTGCTGAGCATCACAAAGATGAAAAACAGCCGCCACAAAGCCAACCTGCCCGGATGCGTCCACAAGCACAGTGCACCCAGCACAGGGGGATGGGAGCCTGAGGACCACAGCACTATTTGGATTTGGAGACCAGGGCTCAGAAGAGACCTTGAACAAGTCATTCACCTCCTCTATCACACAGAAGCCGAGATCTTCCTCACTAGCTGCTCCATTAGAGGATCGGATCCTTTACTAATTAAAGCTTGTGGCTACAAGGATATTTCCATGTGCACTTTCCAGCAGTGTGAAAGTGTTAGGCCTAGATGGTAAGGATCTATTAAGTATATAGGCAGGCTTCACACAAGAGAAGCTAATTAAAATCCAATCATAAATCAGTGTAATTAGAAATAAAATAAATGTGAGAGCTGGGAGAAGTAGCCATATTGAGAGCTTTTCATGAATACAGAAGAGACAAATCATGCAGTGGGGTGCCACTGCAGAAATCACGTGCTGCCCCTTGAAGTGCATTTCCCAATGTCTAAGTCACAATCGAGGTTTTTGCAAGCATAAAAGCCTCTATGGCATTTCCTTTCATTTTTCAGTGCCATATCTGTCCTCATACATGCCCAGAGCAGTGGCAGCTTATAAATATAATCAGTATGGATTGATGCACGTACAACCGTTCTATTTTAAGTATTACATTTTCTGAGGCACTTGCTGGGACTGAGAGCTGAGCTGGAGGACAGAGGCAGCTGCACAGCAGATCTGTGGTAAGGCAGAACTTCTTGCTGGGAAAATCCATGGGTTTTTTTAAGTATGGAAATGAGACTGTGGTTGGAATATCAAATGTACACAATAAACACAGCTTACTGACCAAGGCAAGTACCATTGCTTCAGCACTGTTCTCCCATGCAGGTAGAGCTGCCTTCATTGAGCAGTGCCTTCTCTGGGAATTGATGGGAAATCATGCTGTTCAGTGCATGAAAGACTCTTTGCATAGAGGGTCATTTAAGTCAAAGGTGCCAATTTAATCAAAGTTACAAATAGTTATTACAAATCTTGTCTCTCAAACAATTTTTTTTTCTTCAAGGAACAAACACACCGCATATTGAACCAAAAGCATTAAAATGCATTGATGAGTCTGCCTGTGAGTGAGGTCCTGAGCTACTCCAACCCTCTTCTCCTGCTGAACCCAGGAAGATGCTCATAACCCAGCAGGTTACATTTCAAGTTACATTTAAGGACCCAGCAAGGCCACATGACCCAATACAGCCTTAGAGTTGAGGGAAATCCAGACTGTGTCTAGATTTTGCATCTCTGGTCCTGTCTAAGGACTTCAAGAAAATAACTGCAACTTAAAGTCACTGAATGCCCAGCTCTTACTATGAGTCAAACACCTATCCTACGAAATAATCAACAATAAATCCCTTGCCCCAGCAAATTAGCACAGCAGGACTCAGACATTGCACAATCTCCTAAACGGCTTTTAAACAGCAACATTTGGAAGGTTTATTATTTGTACTGTGGCAGTACCCAAAGACTTCAGTTAGGATTGGAGCAAGATGGTGGTAGATATTGTAAAACACATAAGAAATTATTCCTCTGCACCTTCTTCCCCAAGGACCTGCAAATTTACTGGAGATGAAGCTGGAAAATATTGGAAATTGCCTTAATGGAGACTCAGACAGAATGCAGCAATGCAGATGTATAGCCCAACAGCTTTGAAATGCTGACACTTTTAAAGCAACTATATAGTATGTATCAGCAATCCCTGCAGATTTATGAGCTATCAAATCTACCCTTTTAGACAAGGAATCAATTTGAGTCAAAATGCGTAAGATTCAAAAGCTTTTTTTCCAAACTCTAATTCATAGTCTTCATTAGCGATTGTTTTAGAGTGGAAGTAATGGAGCAGGAAAATGATGTACTGAATATACCAAGTAGCTAACTTAAAGCAGCTATTTAAATTCATGTACTGCTCAGCTTCAACTCCAACGGAAGTTGTTTTCACTTTTGTCAGCTTCTTTGCTGGTGTGTATCAGTGTCACATCCAGGGAGTGATACCCACTTCCATCAGATAAGAGCATTTCATGACATTATCTACCTGTCCAGAGGAGATGGCTAAAAATCTGACTCCCATGGGTCATTCCAGTCTGGAGGAAGAATGAATGGTGGAATCTGATACCTTTGACACAATCCTGTTTGCTTTCAAATTATGTATAAAGCCTTGTTTCCCTTCACACACCGGGAACGAAGCAGCAGGAGAGAGCTCCAAGTCCCTTTTTAGCCAGCAAAAAAGCTGCATTCAGCATTTTCTCAAGACTGTGCTGCCAGTGCTTTATCTGGCTGCTTATGCAGGTCATCTGATGCTGTTCTGCCAGGGCCACAGAACATCATCTTGTGAAGTACCTCCAACCCCTCTGATTTCAGTTTGTGCTTTTGGCAGATGCTTTGACATACGAAGAGGGGAATCTGCTAGGTGCTGTATTTTTCCAAAATGAAGAGGCAGCCATTAACACAAGGGTTTACAGTGACTAAGAAGTTACTAGATTCCATGCAACTCATAACAACACACATTATACTTTCTATATAGCCAATTCAGACAACAAGCAGATTTGCAATTCTAGGTGGCTTTCTGGTCACTCAAGTGCTTTGGAGTGTGGGCAAGTATCATGCATGTTGCCCTAACACAACATGATTTACTTGTCTCTGCAGCCCCAGATCTGATTCCAGATACTTTTGCAGCTTTTCCCTTTGCCTGGGGCCAACCCTGCAGCAGGGACTTTCACTGCAGCCCTTTTAGCTAGAAGGCCAATATTTTGGCATTGTAACGTCTGACTGAGGCTACACACACAGAGTCAAGGCATCCAGCTGTTTGGCACCAATATACAGACAACTCAAAAGCACGGCATGACATGTACTACTTCTTTGTGTTCAGCTCCGCTCTTCTCTTGAAGTGGAATACTTCAGGGTTGAAACCTTGTCACTAGCTTTAGCTTTATTTTTATTTTTTTTTTTGTTGTCATCATGTATTGTCACCACATCACCGTCCTAGTTCCATTTTAACCCACATGCTGAGGCAGCATCCCACTGTTCTGCTGCTTGTTCCCAGACTGCGGACTGCATCTCTAAAACATATGCGCATGCATGCAGCAGCACAAAAGCCAGCCCTGCACGAGTCCGCACTGCCCCTTGCAAGTTTGTTCAGGACCATATATTCCCCACCACCCCACACTGTTGTATTTGCACATGGAAGACATTTGCATTTAGACAAGTCTTTAAAAGCCCTTTTGCATTTGTTACAGGAGCTGTCATCAGAAAGGTGGTGTAAATCAGTGTGCTAAGAGTAAGAGCTATTGATTTCCCTCTGAGGTTTATTTGCAGTATGGCTGAAAGACCTAATATTAACAGACAACAAATCAAGCCATCTCACTGCTCAGGGGCAGTTTGGAGAGGGTTACATGGGTGCAGGGGAAGCACAAAACAGGCAGTGTGTTACCCTGTGGCCAGGGCCGGGAAATGAAACATCCCCAAAATACAGGCAGTGCCAGGAGCAGTGAGGGAGTCAGACCTCACAGTAGGAACACCTCTGCACAGCAATCCAGAGCCTGCCTGCTATGTCTGTTGCTCTTCTCACACAACAAAGAGTGGCCACAGGTGATTTCTAATACCTTGAGCTACAGGTGTTTTTCAGTGGCCATTTGACAGCCACTTCTCTCCCAGAACCCTGCAAGGAGCTGCTGTGGAGAGCCAGGCTCATCCCCTTGTTCCTGCTGAGGAGCCAAGGCCTCAGCACAGGAGTATATGCATGGATTAAACACCCATAGGAAACAAGGCGCTTTTTTTTTTTTTAATAAAAGGTTTTCCTTATTATGTTTACATTATGGGGAAGAGCTTCTCCATGGCTACTCCTACCACACTGCCCAGCTCCCAGCACCAGGCCCACAGCACATCCCCATGCAGGGAACAGCGAAGAGGATTGGCATGGCCCCCCCAGCCCTGCTCAGCATTCAAAGCCTGGCAACAAAAGGGTTCTGAAAGCACAGTGGGGAGTGAGGGCAGGACATGGCGCCTAACCTGGCCAAAGCTATCATGGCAAAGGGCACATCTCCTCCCAGCCCCCAGGCAGGAGGGAAGCCATTTTGAAGGTGACAGGTGAGGGCAGCCATTTTATAGTCCCCCAGAGGCAGCACCTCAGCACTGTGCCTACAGGGAAAGGCCTTCTCCGTGCAGGAAAAAAACACAATATTCCTGTTTCTTACCCCCTTTTCCTTTTCTCTGGAGTGAGCCAGTGCCTTCCTCTTGAGGGCAGCTCTGGTAGTAGATGACAAGACTGACCAGAAACGGCAGCGGGGGACTTACCTGAGGTGAAGCCGGTAGTGCCTTATCCTCAGGACACACAGCCCTCCGGGAGGGCTGTTCTTCCCTCACAAGTTCAACCACATCAGTCTCCTTGGCTCTAAGGAAGCCTCCTGCCAATTCAGGGCCCTTTTCCCAGTGTGGCAGCCCAGCCTGCGTATACAAGGGAAAGATGCCCACTGGCAGGGCAGAACTTTCTGACTTGCCAGAAACTCCAGCACAAGCCAGTAGCAGGACTGGGGGCAAAACCATCTTCAACTCCCTTAGAGAGGGCAATCCTATCTCTTGCACAACCCTGCTTTTTAAAGGGGATATGGGATCACAACATTGTTTGCTTACTCCTGCAAGAAGGGCTCGCAGGGAACGTCTCGGTGTTAAGATGGATGTGCCCTGCCCTTTCAGTGAGCCACAACAGCAAAGAGCCCTCGCTCCGAGGTCGGCACAGGGGAAATGCTTCAGCTGCTCGCAGCCCATGAGGGAGGCAGAAACGCTGCCAGTGGCTGAAAGGTATTAAGCCATGCAAGCAAGAATTTTAGTCTGTTACTTCAGGAAATTAATTTCTACTGAGTTTTGCAGTTTCCCTGCCTGCTCCACAGGCCCTGTGATGGTCATTTGTCACTGCTGCTCAGAAGAAAGGCAATGAGGCATTCGACAAGCAAGCTTTCTGGTTAAGTGTGGAAACATCACACACTGTCATAACAGCACTGTAAGCAACGACACCTCTCAAACGAGTTGTAAGGTTGCATCTCTAGGTAGCAATGAAAGCTCCTTTTGTTGGGTTAAAGAAAAAGCTCAGGGAGGATATGCACCATAGCAGGGAAAAATATGAATAAGCAGGAGATGATGAGATGCTCAGTCACACAGACAACATGCAAATAAATTAGTGTGGAAATCAGAAACCCCTTAATAGAGTGACTCAAATCTCGCAGTCAGCACTCAGGCCAGCCTCCCTGCGATGGTTCCACCTTAGGTCGCTTGCTGGTAATATTATTACTTCGCTAGTTTGATAAGCCTCCTCCACATGTACTCTGATTTACATAAGTGCATAGACAAACCCTGCCAATGACATTTGCCACAAACTTTCCCAAAGCCTATATTGAATTAGCTTTTCTCCCCAGGCAATTCAGGCCCCTGTGCTGAAATCCTGCAGCATTTCCTCATGGAGCAGCTGAGTCCTGCCCGACATAACCTGCAGGTGTTTATTTAGTGCAAGAAACAAGCTGCAATGGAAACAGCACCCTTTTGACCTTTTGAGTAAGTGGATTGCAGAGACTTTATAAGTACTTTTTATTATTAATTGAATAGTGACCAGCTGTCAGGTAAAAAGAATAGGACTCTCATCAGCACTGGAACATGTCTTCCTTGTCCTGTCAACCTCCTAACCTTCCGAAGTCTACTGCTCTCTCCTCTTCCCAGCTGAATTCCTCCATCACAAACAAGATCTAATTCATGATCTGGATACCAGGTAGAGGTCAATGGGAAGCTACGAAATAGTATACATTTCAGTAGGAATGGATAAGTTTAACACCTTGGCACCAGTGAAGAGTGAAACCTAAAAAGGAGGTGCAACTTACTTCAGTCTGCACTTCCTTATCACCACTTCTTGTCTTTCTAGATATATCCTGCTCTTCTGGCTCTGCACACAGAAAATACTCTTCCTCAGGTAGAGTGAGCCAGTTCTGTGGTTACGTGTGAGTAATTGTAATGTATGTGCGTGTCAACCAAAGGGCAGCAAAACTGGTTTAGCTAGCATACCAAGGCGTCTGGCAGAAGGTGCCAGTGACACCAGTTTTGGCTTGATTCTGAAGTTACAACTGTGTCATCTCCAACACAGTTTTATTCTAGCCAGCCAGCTCTCTCTAATTCTTGTTCTGAATAAATAAAATATAGGGCTTATTTCCACATGGCCTTGTGCAGTTCAGGATCCCATTGTACAAAGCTCACAAATTACAGCCATTTTCCTTTCAATTTACCTGTGCTTTCACATCTGCATTGCACTGGTAAATGGCTGAGATTTACCAGTGCAAAGTTTAAAGTTTGTGATAAACAGTGAGGCACTGACCTCAGACACCAGGATTGTTTTCTCCAGGAAAAAGAGCATCACAAACCTCTCTGTCTCCTAATGAAAGTACCAGCTGTGTATTTCTTCAGGAGCATTTAAAACAAATTCTGTTTGTGGCACAGATGAGAAGAGATGTAGAAAGACACAATGAGTCTCTCATGCCAGCCACTAGACCATTTGCTTAATGGTTACAGGAAGAGGCTTTGACACTGTTTTAACGGAGTTTTTATAAGAGCCTACACAGATGAACATAAGAAAGGGAGATTCAAAGTGCTTATAGTGACGCGATCATTTTTTGCTCATGTCCCTGTTTAATTTGGCATCAAATGAATTGTTTTCTGCAGCGAGTTTCGACATTCTGTCTGTAGATCAAGATGCAAAAATCCACCTGAGGGCAGACAGTATTTTGCAGGGCTGCTCCTGGTTGTCTCCAGAATGGGCCTGCAGTATGTGAATGTGCATTCAGGAGTTCACTCTTTATTTTGGATCCTCACAACAAGTGAGAACATGAAACAATGAAAGGCAGGAATAAAAGCATCAGACCTCCAAGCTGAACACATCCTGAAGTGTGATTGCAAGGTGAATAGCACTGTAGAAATCAATGAGAAGGGAATCCATTCCTCCCATCTCAGACATCTGTGGAAGTGGCACCTTTATTTTGCCCAGGGCAGTATTATGGGCTGTCTCAATTTTATCTGTTTGCACTCTGAGTGAGGTTTGTCACATTTCCAACTGTTTAGAATGTCATATCTCACACTGAAATAGCCGTGAAACAAGACAGTATTTGTAATAATATAAAACAGTCACTTACCCTGAGCAAGTCATTTATCTCAGACCAGAACACCACAGTAATAACTGGGATTAAAGATAGAGCAGTCAAGACAAAAAAAAGGTAAATCAATCACTGCATTAGGATATTTGAAGAATCATTTGCATGTACTCAGAAAGTATGATACTTGCTATTAGGCCCAGCTGTAGCAGAGTCCCAAATTTATAAATATTCATTAAATAACCTTTTAGCAAAACTGAGTGACTATGATGGTGGCCAGCTACTGAATTCAATCTAATTGAAAACTTGAGAAGTAATGAAATGATTGCATGTCTGTCTCTTCATTAAATCAGTGTGCAAATTTGCATAGATTAATTTGCATCAAATTAATAGCTTCACTCTTGGCTTATAGCCAAGAGGACTTATGATCAATCTAGAGTTTTAATTCAATTCTACACTTCCAAAATGTTGGGCAATTTTTACTATTTTAGAAACAGAAGTTCAGAGCTGAATATGATTTTCACCACTTCTGTCATTTGTCCTATTTCTTACGTTATGATGATTAATTATAATAAAATGTGCACATTATTAAAAAGTAAAAAAGAATCATGCAGTCTCAGCCATGGAGACCTGAGGTCTGGTTTGCCTCTCTGGCAATAAAGTCGCATTAGAAGGCTTGAATCCTCAACTACATTGAAATCAACACAGGGTGATGTATGTCTGGGGTTGAACAGACAACTTATGTGCCTGTTTTACGGCCCAGAGCAGTTCCCAAGCCTGGTGAGGCCCTGGATATTTTAGCAAAACCTTGCCTGTCATTCCTCAGGTCCCCAGCCCATCATGCTGAGCCTTTCCAGAGGATGTAAAATTTGCCTGATTTTCAGAGATCAAGAATTTGCTTGATCCCCACAATGCTTCAAATGTATTTAAACACACGGGTATTCGATGTGCTGAGCTGTGTCTGGAAAACAATGATTTCTTCAGCCTTTAGTTACTTGAAGTTAATAATAGGGATAGACAGTACACTCATTTACATTGTCAGCTTGCTTTTATTTTTTAACCTACTTTTTTTTTTTTAAACAATCAGGCTTTAATTCAAGACATTTGATTAATCAAACTCAGACCATCTGCTGCCATCCTGTCTCCTGCTGATCTGCATTGCCTGAAGTCAGTGACATGTTTCAGGGCTGCAGTCTCACACTGTCTCTTCCTCTGTCAGCTGTTCTATTGCAAATCTGCTCCTTTCACCCAGCATACAGTGACTGGGCTTTGTTTACTGTGATGACCATTTACGATAGCCGTAGTGCTAGACGATTTGTATCAAAATACAGGACATGTGCAAAAGCCAGTTATACAACAAACTGTTAGCATGAAAATACTATGAACCAAGGAAATCACAGCAACCTAAA
>WHYT01017312.1:409781-454774 GCA_009806455.1 Tetrax tetrax
GGAAAACAATGATTTCTTCAGCCTTTAGTTACTTGAAGTTAATAATAGGGATAGACAGTACACTCATTTACATTGTCAGCTTGCTTTTATTTTTTAACCTACTTTTTTTTTTTTAAACAATCAGGCTTTAATTCAAGACATTTGATTAATCAAACTCAGACCATCTGCTGCCATCCTGTCTCCTGCTGATCTGCATTGCCTGAAGTCAGTGACATGTTTCAGGGCTGCAGTCTCACACTGTCTCTTCCTCTGTCAGCTGTTCTATTGCAAATCTGCTCCTTTCACCCAGCATACAGTGACTGGGCTTTGTTTACTGTGATGACCATTTACGATAGCCGTAGTGCTAGACGATTTGTATCAAAATACAGGACATGTGCAAAAGCCAGTTATACAACAAACTGTTAGCATGAAAATACTATGAACCAAGGAAATCACAGCAACCTAAACAAATTCTTCACTAAAAAGGACTCTTCACAATTCAAATACTTCTAGTAGCAACAAGCAATTTTAGCTTTCTCATAGTTTACATTTTCTAGCAGTAACAGGTATTCTACATTTTCTAGCAGTAACAGGTATTCTACCTTTATGTGCTTTTTTTTCCCCTCTTTTATGTTTGGAGATGTGCTCAGAAACTCAGAGCATAGAGCTAGGCAGTATGAACATTCACACCTTGGATTTTGATGGGATTAGACCAGTTTTAGTCTAGCAGAGCATACCCTAGTACTGGATGTGGCATAGCTAAGAGCTGGTACTGCCTCATATTTCTTGGTGTAAGCACTGCACTGGCTGGCAGTATTTGGAAGAAGAAGAGGAATATGGCCCTTCAACAACTCTACCATCCAGCAGATCCATAGCAGCTCTCAGAGTCACGTGGGGATAAGTAGCACGGTTAGATGGCAATAAGGGACAGGATAAGGTTCAGTCACTATATAAGACACCGTTTTTGGTGATGTACAGATCCATCTGAGGCCTGCAGATGGATGAACATCATCTCTGTTGATATTAGATGTTGGGGTCAATCTCAGAAATCAAGTAGGAACAACACCTTCAGAGAACCTGCCTTTGCTTAGCCATTAAAACCAGCGGGTAGTTTAACAGAAGATATCAATTAGATATTGAAAATGTAGTTATGTCATTTCTGGTGGTAATTGTCAAATGAAAACCAGAGTACCAAAACACTAGTTTCCAAAAAGCAGACCACCTGTTTTTTGTTCTTGTTTTGCTGGTTACGTGTGAGATACTTGATTCTTCTGGGTTCCTAATGTCTGAAGATGGGACTCCACGCACGCAAATGCCAAGTCAGGAAACTCTTCAAGAGATTTATTGCTGAACGCAGCATGGAAGAACGGAGCCATGCCCTGCCCTAAGAACATGGTGGTGGCGGGGGGGGAACGGACACACACACAACACAGGAGCCCAGAAAGGTTACAAGAGGAGTGATAGCATACATGTTTTCTGAGGCAGCCACTGGTGTCCCAATACATTGCACCCAGCTGATTCCTTAGAAGCTGTTATACCAACAGCATCTGCAGCACAGAAATGGACACAAGTCTACATCACACAGATGAAATGGGGAAAGCATGAGAAGCATTTGTCACCCTACCTAAGTAGTAAAAAAATACAACGCTATTTGCCATTTGCTGCAGTACTCAACTGGAGAGAATGTGGGTGCCTCTGTACTCCCATAGCATTTTACCAGCTGGAAGGCACAAGAGGCAAGCAAGATGATTTCCAAACAGTTTCAGTTTAAATAGGCAAGGAAAGTACCGCAGGCTTTGAATCTGAAGTCTCAAATGAAATAATCCATAGAAACTAAACTTCTACCAGTGGTGAGTTACTGCCATGGGTGAGGTACAGCCCTGCACATTCCTGCTCCGTGAGGAACCGCACACACTGTGCTCTTCGCGGGAACAGGACTATAGCTACGTGAATGCCTTTGATAACAAGCATCCTCCAGCTACTGAGGCTAATGCAATAAAGAGAATTTCATTTTGGCATAAGGAAAACCAAGGGAATGACATGATGTATTGGCAAAATTTTAATTATATGAGGCCAAAGAGGCAGCTTAAAAGAGTTAGGCCTTTATTAATCGAGTAACAGTGATGCTGCATTTCAAAACAGGCTTAACACCTGCTAATTTCATTTCAGTGCTGCTGAAGCTGACTCAGCTAACTGAGCCTCTTCTGGATCAGGCACGTTCAGAGCAGCAAAGATATTCCTTGCCTTCATGAAAATGTTTTCCTCTCTTTAGTAAGGACACTAAAGGGAAGGGGGGCAGAAAGTATGCCCCCCTCGCTCCTTTAAGCCTGACAACACCCTGTGCAGCTAGAGCCAAGGGGAAAGAGGATAAGAAGCATCATAGCATTCAAGGAAATCCCTTAGATAAGGGCTATTATATTTGCAACACTGGTGGAGGTAAGGGAGTATTTCCCTTCCTGTTAAAAATGGGGATTATAAACAGACTGAGTGAGTTTCCCTGGTCTGCATAGGTCAGCGAGAATAGGACAGACCCAGTCCCTGGTCCCTGCCACTGCAACAGACCACAGACTCGGCATATCACTGCCCTCTACTCCCTGCTAACTGGTTATCTCCTCCTTTCTCCAAATAACTTTGCCCTGCCCTTGACTTTGGGGAGAACAAAATTGATCTCTGGATTGCTGCAGTGAAAGCAAGCTCCGGCTACCAAGGAAGCTGCTCTAGAAACAGGGTGAAAGCTGGCAGGTAAACTAAGCACTGCAGAAGTGTCCCAACCACTTCTTCCGCTACCCAAAATCTGCTCCACAGGGCAACCATTCCAGTGGGGCTGGGCAGCCGTGGGCAACAAAGCCAGTTCCTTTCTTTCTTGTGAGTGAACCAGTGAGTGTGAACTGAAAGTAAGCTTTGATTTTACTGGAAACCCAAGCAGCTCAACACCTAAGAAAGTTCATTTGTGCAAGAGTTTGTTTTCCTTTCCATTTTGCATGTATATACTTCTAAACTCCATGTTCTTAACACACTATATGCTCCTGTACGTTCCATACAACACTTCCAACCCTGTTATCCTGAGGGGCATTATGTGACCTGCAGAACAGCCGTGGCCCAGGTACGGAGCCAGCCGGGATCTGCCTGGGCTCATTAGCAGAGGTACAACATTGCTGGAACCCGGCTATCCTGTTGGCTTCACAAGACCATCCTGGCCCTGAAAGCAGCTCAATAACTTCTGCTCACTACTGAGAAGCTGTTCTGTGTTAGTTCTGCTGCTTGCAGAGTGTCTTGGTTCAGTTGCCCATGTTTATGAAAAGTTAAGCTTTCAGTAACTTGACAGAGGACTTGAGGTAAATCCTACAATAAAAGGACTGTGCTAGGCCAAAATCTTTATTTTCTTATTGCTTTCCTTCTGTTTGAAGACAATTTTCACCACGAAGCTAATGATGAGAACATTGAGTCAGATTTTTATAATGGAAGCCATTTTACATCCTCAACTACAACATTTGCTATCAGCAGAAACTGTAATGCTAAACCTATGTAATAGCTCAGTAGTTGATAAAACAGCGTACACCTCATTTTCCATTACAAAATGCTAGAGTAATAGCAAGAAGCACTGCAAACCAACCGTAATATACTAAAACAGAACTTACTTTACCAGGATTGGCACTTACTACAGGCTTATATGGTTCATTTACACGGTACAAAAGACAATTGTGAAGTTACTGGAAATGTAATATTGAAGAGCATAACTAGGCCTGCTGGACATAAATAGGTGGTCATTTATGAAAAGTAAGCATCAGAAACAAAGATGGAATTGTCTTCTCAGATTCACCAAGTATTGTTTCAAGAGGTAACTTTTGGATCCTGCCACAGCCCTTGCTGGCCAACTAGAATTTTAACATTCTCATGTCTAACCGAGGTCCCGATTTTTCACAAAATAAACTGATTTTGATTAATTAAAAACACATTAATTTGTGTTTTTCCAGCCAATAATTTTGGTGCTTACCACAAATTGCTTTGTTCTTCAGAAACAGATTTCTGCTGTCCTAAGTAGAGGAATTCACTGAACTTCTCAGGTCTATCTCTGGCATCAAAATAAGAAACTTTAAAGGTCTAAGCAAAGACCTCAATTTTTTTTTATTTCTGATGCCATTTCATTAAAATGAATTAAGTGACAGTCCTCCATCTTTGGGAGAATCTCCAGCTTACACCTCTGCAAGGCAGAGCCCAGGGCAGTCCTTCAGGCTGCCATACACCTGGAGCACACAGATGAAACACACTAGGAAGAAAGTAGTTTCTATGCAGTGAAACACTGAGTCCTTTGTTCTGGGGCTTGCAGATGCTCTACTATCAACTAGAGTCCCCAGCTAGGAAAAGATAGCTACAGCAGATATTCAGGTCACCTGAAAGACACTAGCTACTATAGACGAAGCAACACTTCACTGCCAATTCTGCATCCACCCCCCATCCCCAAAAGAAACTCTTACACGGTCACAACAAATCTGGGGAAAAGTTTACTTCGTCTCACCAATCTTTTTTCCCCTCAAAGTCCTGGTCATATCAGTTACCTGTTCATGTACCAGTATAAACCACCACAAACTATCATGAACTCCACCAAGAGAAAACTGTCATTGATAAAAGGAAGACCTGAATAACTTAGAAGTCCAGACTATTTGGAAATAAGCTGCAAAAAACCTCTTTCTTATTTTAGGTGTAAAACAGGTCCTTCATAAATGCGTCGTGTAGCCCATTGCAGCGAGAAGCAGCTTACAGTGACAGGAGAATGCAGCAGACAAAAGGTCAAACACTTTCCATGCCTCAGGATTAAACAGCTTTCATCCTCTATTCAACATTTTTTATTTTCAGAGCTCTCAGTACAATACATGTTGAACTCTCCTGAAAATCACTAGGTACCTGTTCCACCAGGAGCTGCTAAGTACTTTCATAAGTTCACCCACTGCCAGAGCAATCAATATTTCATAAACAGTGTATCAAAGTTCAAGTACAACAATTGTGGGCAAAAAGCCAGTAGAAGCATAACAAAAAATTTCCAGTAATACATAAATTACCTTGACCATATGTCACTAAACTTCTTTGCATACCCAAACAACCCACAAACACTAACTCTGGTTAGTTTTGCACAGGATGATATGCAATCATAACAGAAAATAAGCATACAGCTCTCATATTTTTAGCAATCCATAAAGAACAGGAGAACCTCAGCCCACCTTTACCTTTCCTGGGACACAGACCTGCTTTCCTAGCACATTGTCCCAAAACACTCATGGGAACAAACTGTGAGAAAGCAACCCACTTGATCTCACCCACTTCAAAATCCACAGAAGTGAAACACTGTGAGTGGAAACATTCAGCCCAAGAAGTGCTGCTTACCTGTGGCTGAAGAACCACTCATGTTGCCAGAAAACTTCAAATAAATGCATAGTGCAGTAATAAGAGGAGAGAAATCCCCCAACACCCATTAGAGTAGCTACACCCTCTTAACTGGTAGCTCACTGCAGCATGGCTATAAAACATCTGGGAGCGGGTGTGTTGCAGGGTGGCGGGGCAGTGCACAGCTGGCAGTGATTCAGGGCTCTCCATCAGCTAAAAGGATGTTCCCCCTCCAACACCAGCTGCTGTGGGGGAGATGGAATGACCCAGGTGAGGGGCTGCTTATACCTGGAGTAATTTACCAAATTAATGGCTCTAAGGAGCAAAATGTAACTCCTCTTTAGATCCAGTAACAGGGAGAGGGGGTTTGGCTCCAAAGGCGAGCTTTCTGGGGTCTCTGTGTGCCTCTTGCTTTGCTATAGCGTAATTAGAACAGCTAACACTGAGACACAGTAGCTGACCTGATTTCCAATACCAGCTTGATCTTTGCTATTTTATTAACAGCAGTGCACAGTCTGAGCTGCAGGACGGCACAGACGAGGTGCAGAAATAAAACAGAAGCGCTATAGCAGCCGCATACGCTCCTTGGGGAGATTTTTCCTTCAGTCTCTGTAAGAACAGACGAGACGCGAACGTGAACGAGTCTCCCTTCACTACTGCAGATCTGTCTGGGAGCAGAGAATTCCTGGAAGAAGAAAGCTAATCTCTCTAGGGGAAGATTTCTTTTTTTCAAATGACATTTAAAGACCACATGGCCCCTTTGTATTTTAGATACAATAGCTAAGCAATAATATTAATGCTTTGAATTTGCACTTCCCACCAGCAGTCCCCACCAGCTTGACAAACATTTAAAGTGGGCTTTTCTGGAGCATCTGTAGGAATTAGAGGTGTAAATCACAGAATCTGTAATGCTTTAGAAGAAATTGCACTCTTAATGTTAACTCCCTCCTTGTGGTGCTTCTGTGCCTTTGGTATTTGGGGCCAGGGTTCTCAATGCTGGTAAAAACATGTGCCTAAAATTAGGAACCAGATTTAGGCACCTAAATAAATATCCAACTCAATAAAAGTGACCTTTTTAAAAAGTATTTTTCATGCTATGGTTGTGTACCAAGAGAAAATCCCTTTCTTTACAAGGTGATTAAAGTCTGCATCTTTTTAAGCCTGAGGGTGAAGTTTATCCATCAGCCATAAGAAGAAACGTCCCTAAATAAATTTGCTTGTTTGTTTTCAGAGTTACTCAAGGACATTTCATGCCTCTGTCAGCCTGTTTGCACTAACCATCATTGCTCTAAAATGAAAAGCATAAATGGGGAGGTGAAGCTTGGTGCAGAAACCTGGTCCAAACCCAGCCGGGACAGCTGCGTCCAGAGCAGCAGGTTGTGTTTTAACCAGGTGGCAGCCTTAGCCACCAGTCTCATAGGCTGCCGTGTTTGGGAAAGGGCTAACCAAGCACCAAAACTGCTTAATCTTGCACCAGGTTAACTCCATCACTTGCTGGATCCAGGACACTGAATGCCTCCTTAAGAGCAGAGTGCTAGTACAGGGACATGAGACTGGTGCTCAGTGTCCCTTTCTAGAAAGTGCTGTCTTTCCCTGCTCTTACCCTGAGGGGTGACTCTGCTCCCTCTCTTCCTGCTGACAGAAGAGCTAAGGCCACCACAGGGATTCCTTGGCCATCCCTGAAGAAGCCAGGCACAGGGCATCGCTAATTTATCACTGAGTTTAGAGGGAGTGAGCTGCTGGTTTCCCTGCAGTCCTCATTGCGATGACCACAGGTACCAGCGTTGCTGGAAAAATGATGATTCACCGTGCATCAGAGGCAGTGGCTTCTGCTGCTCTGCTGGATCCGAGCTCTGCGCTGAGCTGGGAGCTCTGGTGAGAGGCAGACCTTTGCTAGGCTAACTTATATATTTTGTCAGCATGCTGGAAAGGAGCCTTTGGATATATTTTCAGCTCATGTCAAAACACCACACATGTTATTCTGATCCCAGCACTTAAGTTCTAAAATGCTTTAAATCTGCTTTCATATTTGATATTTTTAAATAAGGAGTGTTTACATATCCAGTACCATGGCGACAGTAAAATAAAAATAAAGACAAGAGAAAAAATCCACTAGAGCATCAAACTATTTAAAATACATACACCATTAACATAGCTAAATTAATCACTGGGGTCTGGATACCGTTTTGATCAATAACAGAATAGGTATGATGATAAATTCCCATTACAAACACCTTATAGATTTTAAGGTCTCTGCCCAGTTCATCAACATCCATCATATAATTAACCCCAGATAATGTGAATCAATTGCTTCTTCTGGCACCATCCAACATCATCCCCGCTCTGTGATGAGCTCCAACCATCCAGCACTGGTGTTAAGACCCAAACTAGAGCCACAGGAGCTGATGATGCTTTCTCATCACTTGTTGTTGAGACCATCGAGGCACCTTGACCTGTCGGCTGGCCCCACTTTGCTGGCTGCTCCCATTGCCATCTTTCCCGAGGTCTCTTGGACCTCAGGCTGGAGTAGACTCTGGTCCAGATAAACCATTCCAGCAACCCTGGTCCTCTTTCTCAAAGGACTGTTGACTGTGCTTTCACGTGAGTGGAGCTCTTGGTACTCTGCTAACACAACCAATACAAGAACATTCGTTTAATAACATTAACATTTGCAAAACATAAATAAATATCCTTAAGAATTTCCCAGGCATCAAAACAAAAACTTTCAGAAGAGTCCTATTTTAAGAGATGAGAAACCCAGGAAAAAAAAAAAAGGAAAAAAAAAAAAAAGCAAAAGCACTGCTCTATGAAGACAATTTTTATTGAGCTCTGAAAGCAAATTGACTGCACTCACAGGCAGTGCTTATTAAAGTCTGCTACAGGAACGAGAGTGCAACACTCATCTTCCTCCCACTGCCGTTTATTGTGGGGCTGCAGACTGCAGTTCTCCTACTCAGATCTTAGCTATTGAAGTCACAACCCTCGAGGGGTGTAAAAAGTTGCCCCTGTCAGATATAAATCAGTCGTCTTCATAAAAATGACATGGTTTGAAGTGCAGGGATAATATTCTAAGGTAACTTCCATGGAGGTTTCATGCTTGGATATGTTCAAAAAGCTGTTTCTCTTTATCCCTGACCACAAATACTTGTTGATGGTTTCTTGTCAGCTGTTTGAAAGCCTTAAAGAACTGCTAGCTCTGCTGGGGTCTGCTCCTTGACTGAACTCTTCATTAACCTTTGATCATTCTCTGGAGCATTTTTTCACCAAGCAACTGAAGAATTTCAAGTGCTACAATGCATTCGTATGTGTGTGGGGGAGGAGAAGAGGAGGTGAAGATTTTTATAGACGTACATGTACATCTTGTACCAATATACACCCGAGTCCTTAACTCTGAACAGGGCTAGAGAAAACACAAACGGATTCTTCTGTTTTTAAGATTTTGCAGAACTGGATGTGAGACTAAAGAGAATTTATTCTCCCTAGATAACTTAACCTTTCATGCAGCCTCTTCACCCCAGAGAAAAGAACAGGAATGGTTGAAAAGAACAGGAATGGTTGAAAGGGACTTGCCATCCCCGTACTCGGGGCAGTGTGGAGGTCGGCTGTGCCGGCGCCCTGGAGACAGCCCGGCTTCCCTGGGGAGATGCACACAGGAGTTTGGGCAGAGCCTGGCATGAGAAGGTAGAGGTGCTGAAAGACTTCAAGCACTGTTGGAGTCTACGGGGACATCGAGGGTCCACCGGTTTGGAAATGGTGGGTGAGAGGCTTGGCACACTCGGGGTGCTCTGTGGTGGTGGCTGGTTGGCGAGGCTGGCCGTGAGCTTGCCAGCGACGCCGTCTAAGGGCAGCAGACAAACCCCTACGGAGGGCTCTGCAAACATGTCACAGAGCTGCAGCTTTTGTGCATGATCCCCAAAACACTGAACACGGGTTCATTCATTGGGTGGAACAGCTCATTAGAGCTCTGTGGATGCGAATACCCATCGTGATACATTTTACCTTTTGTTCTGCTCCTTTGCAAGTTTAACTTGAAGGATTTTCTCCAAAGCACCCCAGTAGTATTTGTTCACAGAGGTGCTTTATGCATTTAATTCTCTTCCTATGATATCGCAGTATTCACTAAGCCCTCCACAAGTCATTTTTAGCATCCCTTTTCCTCCCAACAACCATCATGTCAAACAGCTTGCAAATTTTCACTGGCTCAAAGTGCAGGGTAAACTTCCAAGCTGGCAGCTGCACCAAATTTCCAAGAACACGGAGCAGCTGTGGTCATGATTCTTTCCACTTGCTCCTGTTTTGCCAAGACAGGTTAATTACTTCTTCAAGCAAGCTGTCACCCTGGTGCCAGAAATGCCATCATGTTCAGTGCGTGCTGGGAGCTGTAGTCTTTCGGGAGTTTTATCTTTGCAAGGAGGAAAAGAGAGTGCAGTTCAGCTTTGAAGGCTCACCCTGATTTGTATTTTAGATGCTTGTGTTTTGTTTCACTAAATGGGTTTCTGAGTTTCAAGGATATAAATCTCTATATGTATCTATGAGTACGGGAGTGTAATGAATTTGAAATACCTGAAAATAAACACGGCTCTTCTGTTCACAGCAGCTCTGCTGTTTCCGAAGAGGATTAAACAAATAACAGCATGTTACTTAATCATAGCAAAATGTGGAAGCTGAATTGATTTGGGGATTTAAGGGTGTTAATTTTGTTTGGGGAAATGCCTCAAGAGAGAGCTGTTAACGATAAATAAACGGTTCTGTTCTCTAGCTGGCTGCTTAAGAAATGTCTAAAGGTTTCAGGTTGAATTTTTCACTGCCTGCAGCCTTTGCTTTGGGCAGTGCAGTGGCAGAAGTGGCCGTTAGCAGTGTCTGAAGATGTGGTTACAAGGATGCGTTTCCTGTCTCCATGCCAGGGTTCAATGCCCGCCTCTGCTGTGCTGAGGGATGTAGTTTTGGAGCGCTGGTTTTAGTCCACATGGATCAAATCCGTTGGGCAGCCCCACACACAAGTAAATGTGAGGGGACAGACACTGTGTTTGTGGGCAGAAACAAGTCGTCAGGAAGGTGGGAATGTCTTGGAATGGCTTGGCTGCTAGAGAAAATGCTTGAGTAACTGCACCCAGAGCTGATTTCTGATGGAAAAAGGATCTATTTTAATGATGTATTTGATATGAAAGGGCACGGTGCTTCAGTGCGTAGCTTGCAATAAGAGGAAAGCAGATATGACAGCTGAGGCTTCACAATGTTAGAAATAGGCCTTTCAGACTCTAAGATAAGAAAAACAAACACCGAAGGACAAATTTCTGGCTAGAATAATAGACTGCTGGGTTTAGGGGGACATGCTTGAAATAAGCTTCCCTTGACAGCTTCTATATTTGTCTCATGCTGCCTACTTTTCATGCAGCATTCCCACTCCCAGAAACTCCTCAACTGGAGGTTTAACTAATTCCTCAAAGTGCAGCTGAACCGTCTTGGAAGTTACCAGCGCGAGCGCGTATGCTGTGCTGCGGGACAGGAGCCACTTCAGTACAACTCGGGTTTGCTGTGGTGGGAGGAAGGGCTTGTGGGAGGCTCAGGGTGTTCAAGACCGGAACTAAAATACACAGAAAGTCATTCACAAAAGGTAGCATAGTATTTTTTGGTCACTGGTAAAAAAAGCCACTATATATTCCGGGAGGGAGTCAGAGAAACGGGAAACCAGTTTCAGAATCTGAGCTGGGTATATCAGAACACTGTTACCTATATTTATGTATGGGAGGGAGAGGAAGACATATAATATATATGTGTATGTATATATTTGGAGTTGCTTGGTTACTCAGGCAGTTTGACAGCCAGGCACAGCTTGGCATTTTGTGCCTTTGGGAGCTCGGTAGGACACGAGGAGCTGGACAAGAGTCTGGTGGCAACGGAAGAGGAGAATTTCTTCCCCGCTGCCCTTCCCTGCCAGGCACTCTTCCACAGCTCCCCAAAATGTATGTCGTGTTGCTCTGCGTTACCATTAACCCCAGAAATTAATTCATAGTAGCTCTTTCTAGTGCACTCGATATTCTATTTTCTGTGGTTATACTTCTCTCTCCGTTTTATCCCATCGAACCCTGGGGACATTGTTAGTGCTCAAAGTTACTTAACCTTTCCTGTCTCAAAAGTGACCTATCCATATCCGAACACTCTCTTACACATTGGCCAATCTTCCCAATTTAACTGCCTTCTTAAATACATTAGAAGAAATTGCACCAGTATGGATTTCTTTCACTAAGCTTTCCATTTCTTCTCAATTTATTTTATTCTCCAAGAATTGTATATCTGCATTTACTTGCCAAACCCTTAGTTTCAGGTTACTGACTTTCTAGACACATCTCTTGGTGAACTAAATGATTTCTTAATTTCTGCTAAATGTTCTAAAATTAAATAAAATATCATTCCAGTTTTAAGCATGCCAACAAATTCCTTACCTGTTGTGGCCTTTTAAAGTAATGAATATTTTAATTTCCACATAACCACACAAAGCTTTGTAAAGAAACTCTATAGTTTTCTACAATTGCAGAAAGTTGAAGGAGTAGAAAAACTACCAGGGTAACTTCTGAATAAATGACTGTACAAATAAACCAGCTCAAGTGTACGACGCGCTCAACTTTCATATTCTCCAGGTATGCGATAGACAGATTTCCATTTTATATTTCTTTACTATCTAGACCTGCCATAAAATTTTCAAAGAGTTACCCTTGCTCAGTTTTTTATTGTTTCTGCAAAACAGGGGCAGAAGATTTTCAGATAATACTACTGTATTTCTTCTCTTGCAAAGACACACACATTTGTTTATTTCAGATACCGTGAGATCTCTAACTGGTCCTCATTTTCAGGACTGGGCCCTAAGTGTTTCTTTTGAGCTGTTTCTTTTGTCTAACAGGTAAATCAGAATACAGCAGAAAAACTCTAAAAATGAAAAAACTCCACAGCAGTTGGAATTACTGAAGGTTTGCTTTCCTTTCCTGGACATCTTGGGGATCTAAAGCCAGTGAGTCCAGCATTGTTCTTCCAGCTTTCACCCTTACCATTGTAACTCTGGTTTTTGGTAATGCAAATGAACTCTTTCTAACAAAAGGGTTACTGCAGCATTTGCTATTTACAGCCAGGGGAATATTTTTGGCTGCTCTTGCTTCTGCCCTCTCTGGTTTCCTACAACTGAGGGGCCTGTCCACTTTTTGTCGCCAAAGCAGAGACTGTGTGCATGGGCAGCCAACCTACTTAAGGTTCATTTTAGTCTTCCTGGTTCCAAGGATTACCCTTGTGATGAGTTTTTCTGTCAGACAAACCTGAATATGATGCTGCAGGCTGTGGGAGGAGGGAGAAGCCCAGAACCTGCCCGAGATACCAGCACCCTTTAACGACAGCACACCTGGCAGGGCGCTGGGCACCCTTCCCCAGCAAAGAAGTGCGTGTAGAAGACGACGCTGTGCTTTGGCAGTGTTTAATTTGGCATTTCACTCTTACTGTATATGCTGCTCCGTTCTCACGTTAGAGACTGGCAATGGGTTCTGCTTCCAGAGCCAAGGGCAAGGAGATTTAAGCTGATGCTCCATCCCTGGGGAGCACAACCAGCCCCTGGGGACACCTCATCCGTGTGTGGAAAGTCTGACTGTGCCTGAGGACAGGCGGCGTCAGCTGTAATCTTTGTGGCAGAGTTTTTGGTGACATCTTCGTTAAAATCAACCTAGGACGTAAGCTTTTTAAGACAAAGCTTAGACAAGGGACCAATACTTTAAAGGCTTGATGATGCAGGACTATTTCAGTGTACTTTTACTTCAGGAAACCCTGAAAATATCTTGTCTTTTAAAAAAACCCTCTTTCCTACACAACTCCCTCTCCAAAAATATACTTGAGCCTTTCAATAGCAGCAACCAAAAGCTAACAGAAAGTGAGTGCACCAGCTAATCTACTGTTGTGTTAGGCAATTTTATATATTGGCTTGCTAAATAATAAAGTGACATAAATTAGTTCCTATCAAATGCTTCCTGAATGCTTTTCAGCCAGAGCTTATTGTTTTTTATTCATCTGTTGGATTACATCTGTAAAAGCCAAAGCTGTTTCGAGAGTGTATGTGACTGGAATAGTCTAAATGAAGAAGCCATGAACTGGGAATGAAGCCAGCAAGTCATTAATTAAGGAGCTGCACAGTTTGCAGTCAGACTTGTGTATCAAGAAAACCACCTGCAATCAGTTGCTATCTTCTTCCAGTTGCAGAGGTGTCACCATTTCTACGTCACCAGATTAGCGTGGCACTTGGAGCACAGGGTCGCCGACCGCGATGGTGGACAGGCAGCTCTTCATGCAAGAGGTGTAGGCATCAGGGCACAGGAGCAGCCGCTGAGCAACGTGGGGCGTATGCAGAAATGCTGTGACACAGGAGTGTCAGTGTCCAGAATTGCCTGCAGGATTTCATCTCATGTGCAATCTCAACTTCTTCCATCCCGTGAGGCTGTGCAGGACTCGGAGGAGAGCTACAGCGCAAAGTATCAGCTTTCTGTTTCTAGCTTGGCTGTATCTTCCTATAAGGTATCCATCATTCTTTGCACCCTATATATGGTGCCAAGTCTGCATTTCTAGCCACGTCTACCCGCACGCGTCTGAATGGCCCCCGTTGCAGAAATAGCTGAGATGGGGAAGTGAATGACATAGCAGCTGTACTTTAAAACTCAAACCATTTCAGATCTTCCAGGTCTTATTTCATGATGTTACTTTTCTGGCCTCTCTCAAAAAGCCTTGTGTAATGCAGTCAAGAGCAATGTGCCTGGCTAGCGCAACTGGCTTTCTCTGTGTCATTACACTTGTAACCCTTTTGACTGTGCTATCAAAGTGTGGCTATTTCAATGGCAATAGAATTAGGTATTTAAATTACACTTTATCTTTAATTAACATTTGAAATATGTACACTTATTTAGCCAATTTGCATTTGAAAATGATGGAGTGGAAGATTCACTGGAGAACAACAGCTGCTCAAACAAATGAAAAATATTTTCTTCTTTTATTTACCCTGGAACAGTAGGCGTGGATACAGCATCTGGTCCTCCATGAGGTCTTTGCTTCTTACCAAACTTCCAGCTGGAATGACTTAGAGTCAACGTGATCTAACGACCTTCCTCAAGGTCTCCAGTGATGCCACCCAAAACAGAACAAAGCATCCTAGCTGGATGCCTTTCATGCTAATCCCTGATTCAATACATTTCCAAGATCATTATTGGGCTTTCATGAGCTGCCAAAAGACTGTGTTCCAGCGGTTCTCTCGTTCCCCGTGTTATATATCCTTTGGAGCGTTCTATGTTATAAATCATTTTAACCTTCATTGTATACTGTGCTCCCCTTGTGTAATCATCAGGAACGTGGGAAACCATTTCATCATATCTTCCCAAACAGAGACTGGAAAGCTGTAAGATAAAGAAAAATGGAAGTTGAAGTTGTAGCTAAAGTTGTTTTGGGTCCTCGAAGTGAAGACAGTGTGTTTGGAGGATGCTACTGTGGCCTTACCTCCTGCAGCATTCCTGTCAGGAACAGCAAGGTCGCTCTGGTTGCCTAAAACAAAGGCACCTGGATGATGACTTCCCACAGCTGAGATCTTTGTTTTGTGTTTAAAAAAAAAACCCCCAAAAAACAAACCAACAATGACATGCTGAGACTTCAGCATCTTACGGGAAAGGAGCATGTTGCAAATCTTCATTTGTTCACAGAACGGCCAAACCCTCTGCCGACAGCTCTGAACCTGCACCCTTAAGGCACTGGCTTTTGGCAAGAGACCCGTGGGAGGTACAATCCCATCGTCTCCCGGGACATCGCGGAAAACAAACTGCCTGTTATTGTGAGTGAGAACAAAGCAGGGAGAGCAGCAGGCACCTTTGTCTTCTAATTAGCACCGATGGCTAAAGCTCTTTGGAGAAGGGTCTTTCCCACTGTGTGTTTGCACAGAGGGAGCTGATCCGATGAAGGCAGCTGAATGCTGGGGTATAAGTAATGAACTACACAATAATCACTACGAGACTGGTTCAGTTGAGGGAGAAAAATAAACACAGCAAACAAAGAAATTAGTCCTGTTAGAAATCCCATATCAAGACCCAGCAGAGATTCTTACCAACTTCCTCAAAGAGTCCAGATTGCAAACGTTATTCAATAAACGTAAAAAAAAATACTTAGCACATCAAACTTTGCAATACCTAGCATCCGCCCAAAGGGCAGAACGAGCGCAGATTTCCTTCTCTATCTGTATTCACTGTGTCTAATGTAAGCCTGACCTTTTGAAGAACCAGCTTTGCATATTCTTTCCCAGTAGCAGCGAAGAGTTACTGCTTGATTTCTCCTTCAGAAAGAAAAAAAAAATTAACAAAATACTTATTTCAATAACGGTTGTATATTAGCCAAGCAGGGAACCTTGCGATGTGCAGGGAAAATATTTGTGTAATAAAGCATGGTAAGGGCTGTGAACACCGCCAGTGCTGCAGAGCTCCAGGCTTAGGGCCACTCTCCTGGCTTCTTTCGGATGTTGCTATCGATCTGATCCGTAGGAGACACTCCTTACATTATTTAGCTTGGATTTGGGGTCAGATGGGGAAATTTTTTTTGTTGTTTTCTTCTTCATTGTTCATTTTTGCTGTTATTAACATAACACATCATTAGCAAATTTCACAGGCAAATGGCTCTCGTCTCTCACAGCACGTTATTAATCACAGTGATGAGGAGGCTGCATCCCTCATACATTCCAGCTACGTGACCAGCCCCAAGCTTGCAAACTACCTGCAGTGTAATGCAGAGATTAGCCAGAGCAGCACAAAGGCAAGGAGCGCACGCAGGAACGCTTTGTGGGACGGGCAGCAATGCAAGCAGGGTCTCCCGACTCCTGCATAGCTCTGAGCCGAGCAGGAGCCAGCAGGCCTACTTTCTGCAGACGCATACAGAAGCCAGAGCCAAGCAGTTTGTGAAAGATGCCAGCTTTTCAAGAGACTGATATGTGACAGGGAAAAAAACCAAACCCACAAACCCAAAAAAAAGTACAAAAACTCAGCTGAAAAAGATCTGACGTTATGATGCCCTGCTTTGCACAGAGATGGGGTACTGGCGGTCCATTAGTCTGCACATGGGTGTTTACCAGTCCTGAACTGGTGAGCCTCAGCATGCTGAACCCATTATTTGAGTCTGTCTTTCCCACACCTGATGCCTTCGAGTCCAATTCACTCGGTTTAGGCATCTCAAGCAAGATTTTGATGACAGTTGCAGTCATAGCATCAGAGATATAGGGAATAAACCAACTCTCAATGGCTGTAGTAGTTTTTTGGTTTTTTTTTTTTTTTCTATTTTTTTCTAATTTCTCACTAGAACTCATCCTGGTAGCAAGAAAATCCACAAGGAGATTTCCAGGAGCAAAGGATGAAGTTCAGGCTCTGTGGATGTCCCTCTGGCCGGGTTACTGGGCAGCAGGCAGCCCACAGCCCAGCTCCATGGAGATGGCAGGCTTTGTTTTTGCATCTGCTCCTGGGTAAAAGGGGTCATGAAGCAAGAACAAGATGCACAATTGAGTTACCACAATTTAATGACTTACCACACTTCATCTGTTGGCTATTTGGAGGAGTTTAATGTCATTACGGGTGTATCACACCTCCCCTAATGGGACCTTGGACGTCCCCTGGACATAGCAGTGAATCAGTCTATGGAGGGCACATGGGGTGCCCCACCCTCAGAGCTTTCTTCTTTTGGGCTTATTTCCCCCTTTATCCAAACTAAAAGCTGCTCAGAATGAAAATAACCTGTTTGCTCTTTGCCTGTGGAAGGCCCTAACGCATACCTGCACTGCCATACGACCTCCTGTGCACACACGTACATCCAAAATGTCAAACTCATCTCCCGAGGTTGTCAGAAGTAGTTATCGTTGTAGCTTGAGCTCTCGAGATCGCAAATGGTAATGCTGAACCATCCAAACAGGAGATGTCATCCTGTCACCATGAATGACAGATGATTGTGGCTCTTTCTAGATGCCTGTAATTAATGTTACTTTTTAACTTTGACATGAATATCCAGAAGCCCAGTAAATGGGGAAATCCTTCAGAAGCTTTGGTTTTCTTTTCTTCTCCCTACTTTTTTACCCTACAGGTCTTTAAATAAATGAAAGAAATCATCAGCTGTTCCCCATAAAACATCCTAGAAGGGATGCTGAAATTCAGAGCCCCAGATAAATACATGGGCAAATATCACAGCTACGGCTCAGGCCAGGGGTTGGGCATGCACCGTCCTTCCCTGCCAGCGTTCCAACATGAACAATGTGGGGAATGGTGCCTCAGAGTCGTGTCGGTATCTTGAAAATCAGGATTGACTGCTACCAATCTCTCTTCGCCCCATGCCTCCTAATATCCTCTGCCATTTCTGTCTTTTATCACCTTTTTGTATCTATTTGTTATCATTTTTGCTCCTGACCTGTGGCAGAAGGTTTGTTAGGGCGTTACAATTTAATCCGTGGTGGATGCGCTGTGTCAGCAGTGGGCTCTGGTACCTGAAGAGTGTGGTTAAGAATAATAAGTCCCCGCTGCACATCCTGTATCGCTGTTTAACTACGTGATGCTGAACATCAATCAAAGAAGGATTAGACTTCCCTGGTAATAGATAAACAGCAGAATGAACAAGATCGTCTAAGCTCTTCAAACAAAATAATGTATTTTTAGTCTATGGAAATTCAAACCAAGACTCAGCCAGGGAACAGGAAAAAGCAAAACAAAGATTATTGAAAGCTTATGTTTAAACAGTTTTAACCCAAATATTTACTGATGACACGAAAAGAAATCATCGTATGTTTTGCAGTGAAGAGCTGGACCCTTTAATTGCATAGGAAGCCAGGCTTGGAGAATCAGAAGAGAAAATAAACATGCCTCCTGCAGCATTCACTGTAAAGCCTTAACATCTATTTACATTCTCATTTCTCTTTAACCTACATTCCCCCGAGAGAGGGCTTGTTTTGGGTAATAATCCTTTTCATATGGGCCAAGTCTACGAGAAACTATTTGCAATTCATTTAAAATATGGATTTTGGAATCTACTGTAAATCCCTTTTGCTAAGATAAAAAAGCACAGAGAAGAAATAACATGCTGTTTAATCTTTGGGCTCATCAAGTCCTGGAAGATTATTTTGACAGTTAATTTGATGTATTTAACTGAGCTTCCAGTCTACTCTGCTTGAAGAAAGCCGACATTTATGACTTGCTGTTGTGTAGGAGCATCCCTGATAGCTGCAGTGTCTTTTGAAGACATATTTACAAGGGGAAAGAGCATATATTAACGTTTCCTCGCTGTTCAAGCTCAGTCCTCCCGAAATCCTCAGCGCAGCCTGCGTGCCTTTTCCCTGGCTCCCAACGGAGCAGCCCAAGAAAGCAAAAGGTCTCTGCAAAACACACTGGGGCTCCTCGCAGCAGCCCAGCCGCACGCATCGCAACTTGTAGTGCGGCAACGGCCTCATTCCTGTATGTTCTTACCAAAAAGGCAGATCTCCACACGAGGACCGCTGCGGCTGTTGGCACAGACGTGCACGGCCAAGGGCTGTTGGTGCTGGAAACCAAGAGGAGCGGCGTGCTGTCACCCTGCGCCAAGGCAGGGTCAGCCTGGGGTACAGCCCGCAGGAGAAGCAGCTTCTCCGCTTCCATTTCACCCCTTGCTGTCTTTAACAGCAACAGTGCCACGTCAGGTGATGCTGCTCAGGGGCTGAGAGGAGGTCCCTCACCCTGTAGTGGTTTAACCATCCCTGTTCCTTTCGGAAACAGGCGGGGGCTGTGGCCGCACAAAGTGTGATTTTGCAGAATTTCTTGCTGAGGGTTTGCATATTTGGGTTTTGGGAGCAGAAAGGCAGCAACCCCTGAACCCCGACAGCCCCGACCGTCGGAGGAACAGCTCTGAGCTCTGGTTGCCACCTGTGCAGCTGGCATCAGCCCCCCCCAAAACTGTCTTCCTTCCCTGGGGGCAGCTTTTCCAGGGCGAAGCTCACTGAGGCACCAGATGCCAGGACTCTCTTCTGGAGCTGACCATTGCTCCTACAGCAGCACACTGCAAGTTGGAAAACAAGGGAGGCTTTTGTGTTACAAATAACAAGAAGTAGGTCAGATCCCACAAATGCAAACAGACAGGGAGGAAGGTGCTTGTGGTTCTTTACACTCGTCTTTGGGAACAGCTTTGTAACAAGGACCAAAAGCCCTTGAAGGACTGCACGGTGGCGTGGTTAGCTGGTCCCTGCCAGGATGCTCACAGCCGGACATTGCTTGTGACCGGCACAGTCTGCTTGCACATATGGGCTGCTAGAGCAGGAATCCCACTGCCACGGTTGTGTGAAACTCCAAGAATAAACTGCATCAGACGGCAGGAGAGCCCTTCGCTTGGTTTAGCGGAGCGCCCTGCTCATGGGTGATGCTCTGCAAAGCAGCCCATTTGAACAGCCCTCACAGAAACACAGACTTTTCTGGGCACACAGAAACAGGCCAGGCTCAATTTTTTGCTCATCAGCATTTTTTAAATCCAGCTAATGAAGCCTTGTCTTATCCCTGCTATCATCTTGGTCTCAAGGCCCGAGGAAAGCATGGGATTGCCCTGTGAGCACTGTGATTTAACACAGTTTGCGTTGTGCCTGGCACGGCTGTGGGGAGAGGACAGGATGGCACCAGCCCAGGCCCGTGACTGGAAGCCACCGTGTCCCCCTCATTGCCATTCATGCCCCTACAGTGCCTGTTTTGGACAAACCCATCCCACGGCCTCCAGCTGCGAGGCCGTGCTGCCCAGGTGAGCAGGGAGAGCAGGGCAGCATCAGCTGCCTCCTGCAGCTCTGCTCTCGGCAAACCAGCCTTCCTCTCGTTTTCTCTCGTCACGGACAGAGTGAAGGGGACACAGAGAACAGGGTGGACTCAGAAGTGGCCAGCAGCAGAACCAGGGTCGTTCTCCTAAAGCCCAGTCAAGTGCTCTATCTCTGACTGCATCTTTGAGTGGTTTTGGCCCAAGAAACACAAATTTTTTTACTATGTGCATTCTTGTCATTCCCTTTCCAAATGCATGATTTAGAGGAAATAAGCCAACGGTCTTCCTAGGAAAGGTTAAAACTATAGCACCATTTAATTAAGCTGTTGTTTTAAACATGCTCTGGTGTTTTACCAGCCTGTTGAAAACCTAGAGCAGATAAATACTTGTCTGCAACCTCCTTCTCTTTTCTGAGAGCACATTTTAACTACCACCCTCCATCCCGTTTGCAGCCAGTTAGTTTACAAGCTCTCTGCCATGGTGCAGATGAACAACAGTACCTTTTTGCCCTCCAGACGATGCCAGGCACTCACCAGGGAAGCAAGCTGAACAAAGAAAGCTCCTGGGGAGAAATAATTGAGGGCACCAAACGATTTAAGGGACAGCATCCCACAGCTTGTCTGTTCACAACAGAATAAACCCACAAATGGGCCAGATCTTCCGATACAAGGAGCTGGCTTGGTTGTATTGAGCTAGGATAATAAATAGGAGCCAAGTGACTGTGTGTTAATCATGTCCTCAAGATTCCTCTGTCTCAAAACCTCAAGGCCAAATGGTTTTGTTGCCAGACTTTGACCTCCTATCCCCAAATCACAGCAAAGTTTGAAGCGCAGTTGGCTGCAATTTGCATAAACAACCACAACCACGAAAGCTCCCAGGAGCTTACTTCACACGCGCATGTTTTTTTCTTCCAAATACTGGAGTGTCAAACCGTTAAAGAGCTGGCATGAGGTACGGCGGTACGTGAACAAGCTGCACAGTAGCTATTCAGCCTGGCTGCAGCTTTCCTTGATGTGAATACCCCCATGCCTCAAGCCTGGTTGCAAACCAGTAAAACTGCAGTGAGAGAGCCTAAAATTCATAAAAGGCAGCGAGGCAGCTATCTCCAGGGCCTGAGGTTTGGGTCACCTTGCCTGGTGAAAAACTTCCTGATCACAGAAGCTTTCCAGGATCATGGAGCGAGCATCCAAGGGAGCTCTGCCATCGCAAGTGCCCCAGCAGCACCCCAGCGCCAGGGGTTTGGGAACACAAGCTCCTCTCATTTTGTCTCTTCATTTCTCATCTTACACATCTGCATTTGCAGACACCTGGAAACTCTCACAACGAGGTTTTGCAGGGGGTGTGACAGGGACAAACGCTTTGGCTTCACTGGGATTAAAGCAGGGATTTTTGGGGGGGTGCAGGGGCAGGGCAAAGGTGTGTTTATCCCTCAGCACTTGCCTCCAGTTTGCCCCTGCATGATTGGGAAGGGCTGACGCTCGCTCACCCCACGGCATGGAGATTTGGGAGCCTTTTTGGGCTTGTGAATCCAGCCAGCGACACGTAACCTGCTGTAAACGATCTTGTCTTCCCTACCAGCATCAGCCAAGCAACCCAAAGTGTTTCCAATCAGAGATTTAGCATATTCTTACCATAATAAAGGTACATAGTATTAAAAAAATTATTGCATTTTTTCATTATTCTTTCTGACTTAACAACTACAATTGCCAATTACTTGTCTGCAGCTTGACTATTCTAAAGCTGCATCAGCGAATGGGAGCTCATTTGCTGTGGCTGACTTGCTTTAGGCCTGATCTAAGCCCATTAAAACAGCTTTCTGCCATCTCAAGACTATTTCGGATCTGGCTCTGCTAGTACCAAGCACACAAAGTGAGGCAGTGTTGTCTGGCTGAGGAAAAACTCTTCCAAGCAAATGCACAGAGGCAAAAAATCACACCTGACACAGTTCTGCTGATGTGTGAAGGATAATGCCAGGACAGGATCAGGCCTTTTCAGTTTAACCTTCATGTGCGTGTCCTTGGGAAGTACCAAACCGGTTAATCACAGAAGCAGAAAGGAGAAAAAAAAATTCTTATTATAAATATTCACAAGATCACATGCAATCCAGCAAATCCTGTCTAAATGAAGGAAAATAAATTAGGAGAGTATACTGGCCTGCTGATTAAAACTTAACCCGCACTCCCCGTGATGGGCTGACATTTTCCTGCTCTTCAGATACCGCAATCACAGACAGCCCCTCTGGCTGCCGGTGACATTAAAGGAGGAAGCTCCCTTGATTTCAGGGGAAACAGGAATGATGGGACTGACGCTTCCCAGCGCTTAGCTCTGTGCGGGTGAGAAGCTCTTCGCCGTGCAGCGCCAGCCCAGCACCCCTCGCCCCTCCATCGTCCCTGGGGACAGGCTCTGGTGTCACCCTCGCCACGGCGGGAAGCACCTCACTCCCATTACAAACCAGGGAAGAGTCCCGATTTGGTTCACGTTGCCTTTTTTAAGCTTCCTCCATGCATGCTGCTGAGCCCTGCCTAGGAAGGGTGCAAAACCCAAATCCTGCCCGCACCAGGGCAGAGCACGGCGGCAAGGGAAAACCCTCCGGCACGGGCAGGGCCACCGGCACCGGCTGGACAGGCAACGGCTGAGGATTGCTTTGCTGACACCAGAGCCCCAGAGCGCCATGCTGTCCAGGTAGTGGGCTTGCTTCTAAAATTCATGCTTGAGAAATGTCTTTAAATATCGATGAGTTCTGAGCTTTAAAAAAAGAATCTGATTTGCCTTGAAATCACCCAGTGCCTTTGGTACAGAATCACAGAGTGGTTTGGGTTGGAAGGGACCTTGAAGACCATCTCATTCCACTCCCTCTGCCCCAGGCAGGAACACCTTCCACCAGACCAGGTCGCTCAGAGCCCTGTCCAACCTTGGCTTGAATGTTTCCAGGGATGGGACACCCACCACCTCTCTGGGCAACCTGTGCCAGTGCCTCACCACCCTCTGTAAAGAATTTTTCCCTGTATCTGATCTAAACCTACCCTCTTCCAGTTTAAAGCCACTACCCCTTGTCCTATCGCTACATGCCCTGGTGAGGAGTCCCTCTCCAGCTTTTTCTTATTGTAATTAAAACCAAATCTGTTAGCAATTGTATCACCAGACCCAAATTTGCTTCAAAGAGAGTAAAATAATAAAATAGGAGGAAGAGCAGTACCCCTTGTGCTCCCTACCAAGCCCTGATTAATTTTTCATTTACAATTATTTTCTGTGCAGCACTCGAGAGTTCAGGTAGTAACATTAAAAATTCCCTGTGCCCTCAGCTTTCCCTAATTAAAATTGACAACCCTCATTTTGAACCACAAACATAATTACCCAGTCCTCCTCACCGACTTGATAGCTGAGGTTGTTTGTTGATAATTTATGAGCGTCGGAGAAGATGAATAACAAAGCCGAGGCTCTGAGAAACCTCTCAGTTCCTGCCTTTGAAGTCGCGAACACGCCAGCAGCAGACGAAGCTGCTCAGAGGCTGCGTGCATGGTCCCTTCCCGAGGCTGGGCCGTGCCTCTCGCCCACGACGGTGACATCCACGGGACTCGTGGTCCCACTCTAAGCATTGGGAGAGATCTGCCCAAATTGCTTCTCCAAAGGGTTTGCAGAAACGTTAGGGCAGATCCTCAACCCCAGCTGGTTCGGGGCATGAAAACTGACCCAGGGGAAGGCTCAGGGCACCCTGGGGGGAGAAGACATCGTTTTTGTGGGCACTTTGGCATTTCCCTGCCCCTGTTTGAGAAGGGCCCTGCCATCACCCCAAGCTAGAAGCCCAGCTGAGCCTGTCTTGCTTTAATGGCCCCGTGCAACGCGCACCAAGTGACTCTTCCCAAGAACAGCCTGAAAAATAGATTCCCCACACTAGAACATAATAAAACCCATTTTTTCACCCAGGTTTTCCAACACTTCCTTACCACCTACAAAAACCTTATGTCTCAGCACTTGTACAAAATCCTGGCTTCTCTGGGGAGTAGAGTAGAATCTCATTTTTGGGATGTGAAACTCAAATGCGACTTAGAGCAGAGTGGCAAAGCCTTTTCTCCTCGAAAAGCCTCTGTCTTTCCTGTGTTTAGGGATGATAAGAAGATGGGGTTGTTTTGTCTATCAGCTCTTGGACAGCCTGAGCTACTGCAACTGCCAGGAATGCGGAGACTGGGGGGAGAAAAAAAAAAATTAAAAAGAGAAAAATAGAGAAGAGACTGAAGCACAGAGAGAGGATTATTAGAAATGCATGTATAAATGAAATAGCGTGCTGAGAGCTAGGCAACATCACTGAGCAATGCAAAGTGCAAACAGACAGAGCAAAGCTATCCTATTCCCTTTAAGGTCAAAGCTTTCTGTAAATTCACAGCAAAAGCAATTCAAGTGCGCTCTGTTCTCCCCTGGACCTTCCCCAGACCAAAGGCTGTTGCATATCTGCGTCTTTAAAGAAGCCGTAACTCTCTATCTGTAAAGGGCAAAAGAATCTGACATGAATTATTTGTTTTTTTCTGCTGTTTATGGGAAATTTAATACATTTCATTGAATCCACTTACCTGCTCCTTGCTCCTCTCGGGGATGCAAATGGCATACAGAGCATTACTGCTAGAGAAAGAGCACTGCTTCTTTAGCGATTTTTCTCCCTGCTAAATTGCAAAGAATTAATAAATGAACACCAACCCGGGTAATTAAGATTCCCATTTCCAGAGCTAGCCCAAGATGACCGTAACGATGTTGATTGGATTCTGCACAGACCAAAGCACCGTAATTTTTCATCTGAGCTCTGTCCACGCTCAGGGGTCTGCTGGGTCCAACGTCAATAAAGTCACAATTGCCACTGCAAGAGAGGAGTTTGTTCCCCGCAGGGAAAATAATTGCATGATTATTATTACTAATATAGTTTGTTTTCAATCCCCCAAATTTAATCAAGTGTGCTGAAAGAAAATGGCAGACAAGAGAAGTTGCAAAACTTTGAGGAATCAAACACAACATTCCTCCTTGTTTAGGCTAAAAGTATTTTGCTCTGCTCTCAATTTAGGGCTGAATGACATTTGGGGTTGTTCAGGTTCCTCCCCCCCGATTTGTGAGTTTCAAAATAAAAGGAACATAAAATGAGAGATTTGAAGAAAAATCGAAATAGCTAGTTTTGGAAGTGTTAAAATAATGTTTTGACTTTCAGAAGAAATTTTCATATGAGCAGCTCGGTGAGGCCAAGAATTCCTGAAACATTTGGATACTGGCAAATCTACTGGAAAAATTTCAGCTTAAAATGCAACCTATCTCTGCTCCCAGCCAAATACAGGGGTTTTCCTCTGGCTTCAGGTTGTTCCCAACCTCTATTCCTCTTCTGCTGTTTTCCCTCAGGTTACTGTTATTTATCAATAATCTACATGAAAGATGACAAACCATTAGAGAACAATTAGCATCTATCCATTTCCTTCTGCATTAACAAAACGCTCCATTTACAAACCAGGTCTGCGTGCTGAAATCTAGACGTGTGCCATGATTGCGCCCATTTGTCACCAGCTCAACCCAATGCCTGATCAGAGAGGATTGCGGGGATGGTGCCAGTCCCCAAGGGCCTGATCCTGAACCAGGATGGGAATCGGGTATCTCAGCCCCTGGAAAAGCCCGTGGAAAGAAAACAGTGAGATTAGGGGAGCTCAGCACCACCCCAAATGTGGTCCAGATCGATCAGGACTGGGATTTTCTCTGGAGGCTTGTGAAGAACATAGGTTCATGCGAGCATCAGGGAATGGCTTAACGCCTGACTTATCTGTGCTATCAATCCTGCGCAGGAGAAACTACCAAGATCTGTGCTAGAGCCACTGAGGAGAGATTTTTCCTTCTCAGACAAAAAACTAGGACAGGGAGAAGGTCACCACAGACACTGTGCTTTTCCCAGCAGAGCAGGAGAGGTACAGAGGGAGTTGCAGAGGTCTATAAGGTGGGTGGAAATGGGTCCGGGGAGACTTGGGAAAGAGGGCTTTTTTTCATGATCACGTCTGTGTTGAACTAAAAAGCACGCAAGTCAGTGTGCACAGCTGCTGACACCAGCTCTTATGAGTTTGCCATCAGCACGAAACCCAGCTTTTAAGAACCTCTCATTAAAAACATGGACCAGGATCTCCCCAGTCCACACAAGTTACACATCTCTGCTCCAAACACGTGCATGAACAAAACAGCTTCTTTCTGGGATTGCGCTGCTGCTCAAATGGATATTCTTGTGGATTTTTTTTTTTAAAAAAGAAATCCCTGAACTTAAAGCACAGCGAGGGGAAGCAGACAGCTGGGCTGCAGAAATTCCCACCGAGGCATTCCTTTGCTCGCGCTGTGGTCCAGGCCCTGACCTCCCCGCTGCTCCCGCCGCTCTGGGGACCGAGCCACATGCTGCCTGGTTCGCAGAACCTGGAATAATTATTCAAACTTTTATCACTGCCACAGTTGTCAGAAATGTATTTTATTTTCAATTCACTCTGTACAGCATCTTAATTGTGCAAGATCCAAGCTACTGCTGACCCCAGTTCTCAGGAGATTTGGTGAGAGGGTCTCAAGGAGAACAACGCTGCTGCCACTGAGGCAGAATTGAAACCTCAGCATCTGTTACTTATGTATGGAAATAAGTGGGTTTGTACTAATTAAATACATGTATTTTATTTTGTTGTGGAAGCCTAGCTGCTAGTGATTTCAGACTATGTTTTCTACTCAGCTATGGTTTACTTTATGCTAGCGAGAAGGAAGAAAACACACCTTTTATTTTTAATCTAGTATTTACACTGCTCTTACCATTTACGCAGAACACCTTGCAGTTATAAGTCACCTCTGTCTTTCCAGCCTCAGCACGAAGTAGGAAATCCCTGTCTCCGATGAAGGGTGGTGAACCAAAGCAGTGAACAAACTCAGCAGTTTGTAGAGCCAGGGGACTTCGGGCAGCACCATGGGGGAAAGCCAGGACCAGAACCCAAATCCCTGAGATACGGTAGTGTGATGATCCCTCCGTTCCTGCCTGGCACCATCCCCGAGGCTCCCGTGCCACGGCACAAGCCATTGTGAAGTAGTCCCTGAATCACAGTTCATGGCCCAGCACGATGAAATTGATTGGCAGCAATTTTGCATTGTTTTATCCACAGGGTGGTGAACCCCATTTTCACAACACAAGGCTCGGGTGACTGATGAGTCAGTGAAATAAGTACAAACAGCCCTCGGCCCTTCTCAGGGCTGCAGGTGAGAAAGGTGTGGAGAATTTGGGGCAGATCCATCTCCTGCTCTGCGCCTTCCCAGCCGGGACTTTTTGGTGCTTCTTCCTGGAGGAACCTGTTTGAGCAACACATTCCCCTGAGGCCAAGTTGGGCAACCTCCTCCTGACTCATGGTGCGTAGGAGTGCCCCCACAGCATCAATCACTCGTGTCCAAGTGAAACACTTCAGTGACACATCTGGAAAATTACCCTACCACCAAGAAGCTCCCCAGCCATCTCCTGAGCTGGGAAGACCAAAACAAGTTCTCCCAGCCACGGACCATGTCATAGTGTTTGCACAGCAGCTGCAGATACAGAGCTGAGTGTTTTAACCCAGCTTGGTTTCATGGCTAATTGGCAATGACAAACCCACCTCTCTATTTCTAACGGTCCTATTGCTGTTCCTCCTGGGGAACCAAGCCTGGGGCCAGCAACCCTGCTCAGACCTCCGCTTGGGAAACCATGAGTGAACCAGACCTTGCTACCCAAAGCAAAGCAACTCAACCCTCAGAAGCTTGCTTAGAGCCTCAAGTTCATTGAGCTTGCATCTCTCAAGGATGCCAGCCTCAGTGAAAGTCTCCTACACCCTCACAGACTCCACAGGCTTTGTGTTGAGGGAGGAAAGCCCCACAGCACTTTGATGCTCACACTCCAACAAGGGATGAGTGCAACCAGCCAACATGTGGGGCTTTTGGAGAGCAAATGGCAGTTGTAAATAGTTGACATGAAGTTTAAAGGAAGAGGAAAAAAGAAACAAGAAAAAGAAAGCAAAAAAGCCCTAAAGCCACCCATCCTGGACCCCCCTGGACCCTGCTCCCTGGGCCAGCCAATCTACCAAAGCCTGCACATCAGCACACCACAAGCTGGGGATTTTACAAGTCAGAAAAAAACCAAAAAAGTTTCTAAGACTTCTACAATCTCAAACATCCAGGACTCCCGTGGGTGGTTGTCACTGTCAGGGTGAGTGACCTCCCCAGTCCTGCCCAGGGCAGGGGATGCCTGGTGCGTCCCTCCATTGGGAGCTGTGTCACGGCCAGCCCAGTGCTGGGGACCGAGCTGGCGAGTGTGGCGGTGAGGGGATCAGAGCAGTTTGGACCCGTCACTTTGATGCAGAGTTTTGTTTTGTGGTCGTGGGCCTGTCTTTCAGCAAATAAATAAAATTGGATATGGTTTCCTTCACCCGATGGGATTTCCTGGGCTACAATTAGTGTCAGAGAAGATTTTAAAATGCAGGAGTGTAAATTTATAGACATATCTGTCAGAAAGGAAAAAAAACCTCAGCCCTTAAATTACCAGCATCTTTGGCTGTTCAGTGCCGATAGAAAACCACAGAAGACTGTGCTGGCACTGCTGTTGTCTGTGTCCTTGTAACAACTGAAATGGGATCATATGGGTAATACAAATAAAGCTCACATAATGTAATCTTTACGGTTATAATTTCCTTTAAGACCAACACAGGTTAGACTTTCTGTATAATTAAATCTATAGATTGCCTTTGAACGCTTACCTTGCAATTCCTCGAGCTCTGATGAAAAGTACGCTGTTCACCATGACAAGATTTATTGCATCTAGCACTCTATATTATAGCTGCTCTGCTAACCACAATAAACAAGATATGAAAAGCAATCATACAGATAATGCCATGGAGGAACAAGCACCAGCTTCGTCTTTAACCCTTTCAGCTGCCTTCGCGCTGGAAACTCTGGTCAACGTTCCTGCAGCACCATCCAACCCCAGTGGATTAAGGATTTTGTTTCTACAGGAACAGACTTGGGGCTTGGGTTTCTTTTCCCCTGTTTCTAAAGCAGTGGTATTGTTGGGAGAGCTGAGTTTCTCTCAGTCACTGTCAAAGGGCACAGCCCATGGCTGGAGGAAAAATAAGCACAGAGCCAGGCCAGCTGCTGTGGTGGGTGCTGGTCAGCCGGAGCGACGAGGCAGGACTGCAGCTGTCCCCGTGGGAATCGAGCTTTGCTTCAACCCACGCTTAAAGCCTGATCGCTTCTGGATTTAAACCTTCCCAAAGGGCTGGTGGTGGGTCCTGAGCAGGGCTGGGACATCCTGTCGCCGCTCTGGGCTCAGCCTCGCTGCCCAGCAAGATGTTGACAGCTCAGGACACGGTAATTTCATTAGGGACGTTTTGCATCACAGAAGCCTGGATTTGACCCTAGAGACTTAGAAACATTATTTAAAGGGCAAATTTCCATAGGAAGGTCAAGTGGAGATGTATAAGCTTAATCAAGTCACAGCTCACAAATGGAGTAGTTCCCTCACTGTCCCCATGCTGGAGAATATTTCCTCAACTCCCTCCTTTAAATCTTCACCACATCCAGAAAGAAACACTCCAGAGGCCTGAGTAGCAACCAAAGACAAGAGCAGCAGTGATAAAAATATATTTCTTGCCATTCCTGTTCATGGAATGTAAACAACAAGCGCATATTCCTTGCGCTTAATCAAATAAATAAAGCCCTGCTAAATACTAGCACGCAGGAGGACGAGGAAGCAAGCAGTCACTTGTTTTCTGCCTTACACGTGGAAACCATTGGCCATCGCAGCCCAGAGTAACAACAAACGCTCCACAGGCAGGAATTCCCTCCTCTGTTACAGTATTTTATGCCCCAAAACTCACTTAACCATTGACAAATAGGATAGAGGTGCCTTATTACTCCTTTGTAGAGGGGCAACTGATTTCCTTACTTTCCTGCCCACTTTTTTTTTCCAGTTTTAGGTCTGTCTCCAGCCAGACATCAGCTAACACAGTCCTTGTCTGCACAGAAGTACCCTAGAATAATAAACTCCTTGTAGCAATGCTGAAATTGGGCAATGGCAGGAGAGGGGGCAGCAAGGTCCTGGGTTTAAGAACAGACCAAATTGTTCTAGCGAGGGTAGAAAAATTAAAATATGCTGGAAAGAAATGTAAAAATAGACTGGGGTCTGCAGTCCAGATAGAGTGTATATTTAGTAGTTGTGAACGGGAAAGAGCAGAACATTCCTGGAAAATGTTCAAAAAGCATCCAAGGAAAATTAAGGGATTCCCGAACAGAGATTTTTAAGGCAGGTTGCTATGGATGCTGGGAAGGGTGTTAATCTCTGAGCCTCAAAACAAAATACGTCCCCTAAAAGCCTTTTTTTTCCCAGGAACTGTAAGGAGGAATTTAGTTCGGGAAACCTCTAAGAAACAAGTAGTTTGGTACGAAGCACCCTGACATAGCACAGGCCCTTCAGCACTGGTGACAAACAACCCTGGGAAGGACCAGAAGTAACCTAACCCTTTCCTCGGGCTGTCAGTCAAGGAAAACGTTTCCGAAAAACCTTATCCAGACTGTTCTTAAGAGCTTCTCAAGATGGAGACTGTCCCACCACCCCCTCAAAGCAATCCAGTCCCTGGCCACACTTCTAATGCCTGACACGAGCCCTGCGCTTAACTCTGCTCTTCCCTGCCCCATCCACCAGATATGGAAAACCCAACATTCCTATGAGAGATCAGAGTATATCAGAGGAACTTTTTCAGGATTGGGTCTTTCAGTGCACTACAGAGACAGCAGGAGACTAATCTTCTCTGAAAGTGACACTTATAAGGCTCATGATTTCCTTGCAAATTCTTCCCATGTTGCGTCTCTTAAGAAAATAAACCTTTGTGGCATCTGCTGCTTTTGCGGCTCATCGGCTTGATACACCTGCTAGAGATGGGATGTGAAGAGAAGGTGGAAGGCATTGGCAGGTCTCCAAGAGCCCACCAAAAGCTGTTGGCGCCCCAACTTTTGCATGGTTCCTTGTGACATAAGTCAGACCTGTTGATTTTTGCCCCAGCTGAGAAGCAGCCCAAGATCTGCATGCAAAAATGAATATTTGATATTAAAAGATTAATGACAAAAAGTCGATCGCAGCCCACGTGGTTTCACTTGCTGCGGAAATGTTTGAGCTGTTCATCCATCCCTGTCCCACCGTGGCAGAAGGCTCCAAGCTTGGACCTGTGATAAAACTTCCATGATGAGAAAAAGCCTGTGCTGCCACCAAGGCATCTTAGAAACTTAGGACATCTTGCTTAGTGAGAGCGCCCAAATTTATCGGCAGGAAAATGCCCTTCTATGGCAAATACTCACATGAATGGGTTTAACAGAGTCACTCTAAACACTCCAGAAAGCAGCTGATTTCTCGGAATAGGCACAGAGGCAAAATAAACTTTTCTTCTTATAGCCCAAGGAATTAAAAAAAAAAATAAAAAAAAAATCAGGCACTGTAGGAAACAGCAGTGAAGCGAAGGCAATGTTTGCAGAAGTGCGTGCGCCTATTTGACCAAAGTGCTCCCCCAAGCATCTGTCCGGGACACAAAAGCAATGATCACTGTCACCAGGTAGAGGGTTTTAGTCTATTTGTAATTTAATAGAAGAATTTCACAGAGATTTCTGCCTTATTGATTTTGCCTAATGGAACAAGCTCTTTTCCTAGAGGCATCATACTCCAGCCTGCGCAGAACAGACGAAGGGCAGGAGAGACCCACCGCTGCTGTTCTAGGAGACTGGCAGCTTTTAATTAATCCGGGAGCTGCAGGGCAGATTCTTAGTGCAACCAAAAAGAGCTAAAGACAAAACATCAATTTATGCTCTGAATGCCCCAGTGCATTATCATCGTACTGGGAGCGTTTAAACTGGAGGCTACGAGGCTGGACTGCCAGTAGCGCTCGAACGCCTGTCAGATTTTCCCCCTTTAAGGCCTCTGCCAGAAATTCTTCATCCTTTATAGCCTCCGATGCTTTCGGTAGGAGGTTCTCTTTGATGCTGATTTCCTCTCTGATTCTCCAGGCACAGATAAACGAAGGTTTCCTTTATATTTGGAAGTGTAATGAAAGCACACGGCATTTCATTATCTGCAACCAGGCACGGCACAATGGAGCTGGGGGGGCTCTTTGGGAGCATCCCATCACACACCAGTGGATCGCCCCTGGTTGTCACCAGCTCCTTTATCATTCCTGAATGCCACCACCAGGCGTACGTACACGTGTCACCCCTGAGCTCACATACAGCCTGTATGGATGGTGGGGTGCAGGACAGCATGAATTCTTTTTTTCGGCTCTGCACACATTTTTCACTGCCTTTGACATTGCAGACCAATCGGGTCACCTACTAAAAACATCCCCCATCTTATTTTATCAGCTTTGAAGCTAAATTTAGGATACTAGCCTGTAAAAAAAAAAAAAAAAAAAAAAAAAAAAAAATTGGTTTTGTTTTGTTTTCAGTTATAGGTTTTGCTCCCTGTCAATGCTACACACTGTCGACTGCTTTGCTGCTCCAGTCTCTCTCCTCTCCCCACTCCTGTGGATGTCACTGGTAAGCATCAACTGGTTTGATTCACTGCAAGTCAACCAGCTAAAACCAAATTTTTTTAAAGAAAGTATTTTCTTTAAGTTGTAACAGCTTATGCATGCCGGAGCAAAGCTAGCACCTCCATCTGCCATAAGGGAACCATGCAGAAGATCAGGTCAACTTTGTGAGAACTGTCCAGTAATTTGAGGTCCCTGGGAACTCCCTCCCAGATGCACAGGGCTCTTAGCCAGTAGCATCAGCCAACCGAAGTGGATGAGCAAAAACCTTGACAGGGAAACTGCGTCACCCAGATCTCCCATTTCTCTGTCAGTCTGAGCACAGGGTACGCGGAAACCAGCAGAGAACAACATTTGGAGAGGAATTAACCAAAAGGGGAGAAAAGCCCTATCACAACACAACTTTGGTTTCAGACTCCAAGACTTGACAGGGAACGTGTCATTTGGGGCCATGTCCAGGAAACAAATGATTTTGCAGCCTGACATGGCACACTCCCCATTTAGGTGACAACAAGCCTTTTTCTGGCACAAGACGGAGATCTGAATTTGACATTTCGTAGTTGATTCACTGTGAAAAATGGGTGTTGATTGACTTGGCTTCTTCCAAACACATCGCTACCCAGAGATTAAAGACCACATGGTGAGGATGTATGAAACTGCTGAATTTTATGGGAGCACCTCTCAACTGCCAAGCAACAAAGAGAGTCACTGCTTTTGGTGTTTTCAAACTTTATCCCTTTCTAGGCTTTCAGAATTCAGTGAGGTTGGAAATTTTTTTTAGTTTTTTTAAAGATATGATAGCAAAATCTATCCCTACACCACTGAAGGGAGCTCAGAAGAGGGTTGTTTTGCTTTCTGCAAGCTGAATTCTCCCGTCTGGGACTTTGTCATCATTGCATGTTCTCCCAACAGAAAGTCTTCATGCTTCCTTGGCATCAGGAGAAACAGGGCAGAATGAGGGACCCACACACAGGACAAGGCAGAAAGGCAACGCACAAGTACAGTCTGTGTCATTAAGAGAGTTCTTTGATTTAAGACTAGGATTCATTTCCTTCCCATTTCAGAAGCAACTTAATGGGACTGTAAGGGCCCACTTGTGCTAAAACATTATCCTAAATGGTGATTTACATCGAGTAAGAGAAACCATGCTAGGGCCACCAATTGTCCATACGAGGTCCTCTATGGAGGATCAAGGATGGATAAACTGTTGAAGAAGTTACTCAACCAAGTTGTACTTCTTTAAATGGTTCCATGTAGACAAGACACCCCATAGCCGTGCCCAAGAGATCTTGGCTAAGAAGCAGCACGAATCTTGGGTATCGTAGGAGTACAAGCCATAAGCAACCGCATCTCTGTCTCCTGGCCATTGGCTTGGGACAGACTGCTCTGCATGATGAAGACAGCAAGCACCAGCATGCTTCAGAGAAGTGGGTGGACAACTGAGACACCTCTGTCAAAGCAGACATGATGCCCAATTGAGCTGCCACCATCCCAGTTAAAATATCATGAAACAGTATGGAGTTCCTGATGTACCCAAACCTCCCCCCCCCCGCCCCTATATCTTTTGCTGTCCATCATCAGCACTGGTGGAATAAATAATGGTTAAAACACAGTATTGGGTGCCTGATCTTTAGTTCTTACACTAAAAGTGGATGCAGCAAGTGCAGAAGTGCGTAGGAAGGTGCCCTACCCCTTAAGCAAATTCTTCGCCATGCATCTTCCTTCCCACATGTCAAATCCTGGAGACGCCACTGGCGTGCAGATAACTGGGGACTGGACTGCAGCCAGCCCTGCACAAGTAAAGGCACATTCAGGCCCAAGATGTTTTCTGGCATCAATATCAAGCTTCCTTTCTAGCAACTAAAGATGCTTAAAGGGCATTATAATAGCTGCCTGAATATCAGAGACACTCCCATTACTGTTTGATTTCTTCGTGCAATAACGTGTGGTCAGATTCACACAAGGTTTGCAAAGGATCAAATCTGCTCTTTTCAGAGACAGCTGGGAATACGCCTGGAAAAATGTGAAAAACACAGCATGTGTTGGGACCAGTGCCTCTCCCTCATTATTCCATGTAAATATAAGCAATCTGACCCCTCCAAAGAGACTTTGCATTTCTCAGAAAATGACCATCTGTCAGGCAACAAGGGGTGCTCATTATTTAAATTAAGAATCTATTCTCTGCTGCCATTTTCACTCACATCTCGTTACAGCAGAGCCTCTCAAACACCCCGTTCCCCTCCTACCACGAGCTGAGATCACAACTTACCCCTGCCTTTCCCAGCAGCCATAAAGATCCAAACTAAAGGATGCTGCAATCTGGGGGCCAGGAGAGCTCTGGCACAAAGGGCCCCATAAACTGACTTTTAAGCATCTTATTATGAAATCTAGGTTTTCTGGAGGGGTGTGGGTATGAGCGGTGGGGCCACACGGAGGTCCACCCGCAGGCTGGGGCTGGCAGGAGCTGCCCTTGCACGCTCTGCGGGCTGCTGCTCCTCAGCATTTCCAAATAACCTGTGCTGTGCAGGTGGGAAGGAGGTGAGGCCATCCAAACATTGCAACTCATCATCCATGAACCACAGCAACACCTACGTGCAACTGCAGAAAGGTAGAGGTAGAGGAAACTCAGCAGAGCCTCAGCTCCACTGCTTTCATGAGCGCTGGGACAGTTTTTCGTGCTAGTTCCTATTAATTAAGAGGCTTTTTTTTTCCCTCCCCATAAAGCCAAAAGAATCACATCAACAAATCCTCAGCTTGACGTGATGTGCTAAATGTCACTTGTCACAGGGCTGCGCAGCTCAGGGAAACGTGAACAAGAACCGAGAGCAGGGATCAGGCCGTGATGCCAGCAGACCTCCAGGGCTTCACGGCTCTCTCTCCGGGTCCGAATTCCCAGCTAGACAAGAGGCAGTATGGAAAACCTGTATTTCTCATGGTCTGGGGGCAGGTAAGTAAGTTAAAGACCATAAAATACCCAGCTACTTCAGTGGTGTCTTAGAAATACCCAGTTCCTGCTCAGCTGGTGGAGAAGGTCCAGCTTTTAACAGGCCGCTGTCTCCATCACAAAATACCCCGAGATTTAGCGGGTATGAAAGTGTCTGACTGCCCTGCGGCTGGAGAGACAGCAGGGGGAAGCTCCTGCCAGCCGCGATTAGAAAGCGCCAGGGTTTGGGTTGACAATTGCACATCGTCTGGAGGTGCCGCGCAAATTAGGAACTCGCTTTGCTAGAGGCAAGTTGCATGGGCAGACACCGGAAAGGATTGTGAAACACTCCTATTCTCTGCTGGGAAGAGCCTTGGGAGAGCAAACTATTTATTAAACAATAAAACCCATCAAACTGCTGTTAATATTTTATGTGAGAGGAAATGCATTGATTTCTATTATTTTTTAATAAGGCAAAATTTAAACATCTTCAGAGGAACAGGAAAGGGATCTCTTCAAAACAAGGGTGGATTCTCCACAAGCAATCCCAGCCTGTGTTTATTATGGATATTGTCACATTGCAAGATGCAAAAATAAGAATCAACAAAGCACAGCCTGTTGTGTCGAATTGCTTTATGCTCTAAAAAAAGCCGAAAGCAGGGGGGGAGCTTTAGGAATGCTGAAGTGACATCAACTCTTCTCTTGATCAAAATCACGACTGAACAAGCAGAAGTATGTGATCTTTCCAAGTGCTGAATGCCAAGTGACCCCATACCAGGAAATTCTGAGGCTCATTGTAGATTGAGCCTGACATTTATCAGGGAGAAGCAGAGAAATATTCAGTGAATGTTTGGGGGTCGGCTGGGGCTGGTAATAGTTGGCCATGAAGAAGACTGGTCAAGTGCTGGCATAGCTGTGCAGCTCAAGAACATGAGAAGAAATCCCATTAAATGTGACGAATCAAAGATTCGGAGGGGAATGGTCTAACAATGCCTGCTGTTTGCCTCTGTGGCGTGGCTTTTTTGTGCTGCTGAATGTTTCTGAAGCTCTGCATCCTGGTCATTTGTGTGTTTGGTGTCTGGCCACAAAAGCACCCTTCTGCTTGAGCTTGTTCCTGCTGCTGTCAGCTACATTCTGGAGGAAAACCAAGCAAACAAAAAAAATGCCTGGTGCAAATTTAGGAGAGTTGGACAAAAATAAATCACAGAGCTCATCTCTGGACCACTCTTCAAAATAAATTATTTGAAAGTGAATCAAGGGTTATCATACAAGGACAACAATGGAAAAATATCCCAGAGACACCAGTTCAAGCAGCCACTTCAAGAGCTGAGATATAGGAGAATATAGCACTTTGTGCCTTCCCTCTGGAAGCCTTTGTTTCTGTCACAAGATGTTTTGCCCCAGGGCCTGCCTCTAGAAACAGGCTATGCAAGGTACCGAAAAGCCCCAACTCCACACAGAAACAAGGAATTTGTTGCTACTTGATGGCCCAGATTGCCCAAACAAGCAAAAAACAAAACCAAAAAAAAAAAAAAAAAATAATCACAGGATGAAGCTCTGCTGAAAATCAGTGCTTTCAGTGGAACAAACAGGAACATAACACTAAAAACGCGACTTTAGAATCACAGAATGGTTTGGGTTGGAAGGGACCTTTAAAGCCCACCCAGTCCAACCCCCCTGCCAGGAGCAGGGACATCTCCAACCGGATCAGGTTGCTCAGAGCCCCGGCCAACCTGGCCTGGAATGTTTCCAGGGATGGGGCATCCACCACCCCTCTGGGCAACCTGGACCAGTGCCTCACCACTCTCAGTGTAAAAAAAGTTTTCCTACTATCTAATCTAAATCTACCTGAAACCAGTACTCCTTCTCCTATCACAACAGGCCCTACTGAACAGTCTCTCCCCATCTTTCCTGTAGCCCCATTTAAGTACTGGAAGACCACTATAAGGTCTCCCCAGAGTCTTCTCCTCTCCAGGCTGAACAGAGGTGCTCCAGCCCCCTCATCACCTTCGTGGCCTCCTCTGGACCCTCTCCAACAGGTCCACGTCCTTCTGATGCTGGGGGCTCCAGAACTGGACACAGTACTGCAGGTGAGGTCTCACCAGAGCGGAGCAGAGGGGCAGGATCCCCTCCCTCGACCTGCTGCCCACGCTGCTTTTGTTGCAGCCAGGATGTGGTTGGCTTTCTGGGCTGCAAGCGCACATTGCTGGCTCATGTTGAGCTTCTTGTCCACCAGCACTCCCAGGTCCTTCTCCACAGAGCTGCTCACAAAGCATTTTCCACCCAGCCCATATCTGTGCCTGGGATTGCCCCGACCCGATTAAAGAAGCACTCTACATCTCCCAGCCAGCACAGCACCTTCGCTAACAAATTGTTGGTTAAATGAGAATTCAAAGGAACATTTAAAAATTTCATCAATGCCACTTGGACATATGCCTTCAGGCTGTTTATCTTTAAATGAGATGTCACATGTAATTTAGTGGCTATATTAAGTATTGTTTTTCACTTTTAGCTGCATCGCTGTGGGCAGCCCTGTGTCGGTGCGTACCTTCATTCTTCATTAAGGGAGATAAATGAAAATGGCACCATTTTTCTGAATTAAAGTCCAAATATCTGACATGTCAATACTATCTAATGGAACAAAGCACTACAGATTCCTAGAGCAGGTGTCTAATTTGCATGTTATTACTGACAAGCAAGATTAATGCTTTACTAAATACTTATGCTGCAATAATGAGAAAAGCAGAGGGGAGTTATACTTAAAATGGCAAACAAGGACAAAATATTGTCAGTTCCTCCAGCTCCTCAAATGCTTCTGTCTTTTTAATGGAACTAAAACCAGCCCAACGTTACCTCCACTGCTGCTGTTTAAGGCTTCGACAGCACGAAATGAAAACGCATGTCCTCTTTTCCATCACCTCCCCTTATGAGCCTCAGAAAAGCCTTTTTCATTGTCTGCAACACCTCAAACACATCAGATGGGGTCATGGCCATTTAGGGTAGCAATGTTGATGCCTTGTGCCTCAGTTTCCCTGTTTCATCCCCAGCAGTGCAAATGTCCTCCTCTCTCCATCCAACCACCAGCCAGCAGCGCAGATGCCTCTGGAAGCCCCTGCACACACTGAACCCCTGCAGAGCCAAACATGCCCCATTTTTCCTCAGCTCCAGCTTGCAACCACCCCACACTCTATCCTTAGGAAGAAGATTATCTGGATTTCCTAAAATTTGTTTCAATTAATGGGGATGCTTCTGTGACTGCTCTTTGCCAGGGGTCGATAGCACTTAGGCTGTTTAAGGTCTATTATAGGTGAGATGCAAGAGTTAATTAGCCAAGGAATTTCTGGGTCATTAGGATGGGTTTCCTTGCAAGGCAAGGGGCTGTCAGAGGGCAGGATGAAGCAGAGGTGGTGTCCTCAACACGCCAAATGGATCTGCAGGTGGCTCTGTGGAGTCCATGAGGGGTTTAGAAGGGTGTTCTCCCCACTCCCATGCTGCATCCTGTGCATTTTTGGGTTGTACCACCCAGAAACCCCACAAATTCTCCCTATAATCTAAAGCCAAAGCCATGGGACAGCAGTGATGCTCTTGGTGGGAGCAGGGATGTCACCTACTGCTCCACTGCCTCAATCCTTCCTTCAGTTGGGAGACTTGTGCAGCAAAACAGAGTTTAAACCTCATCCTTGAGATATTCAGTCCCCCCCAGGATGTTTCTTTCTACACCACAAGCTGGCTTTTGCCAGACTGTTTCCTATATGCATATAACAGCAGAATATCACAGGAATCCAGCCTGCTTCTGGAATAACAATAATAAAAAAAAAAAAAAAAAAAAAAAAAAAAAAAAAAAAAAAGAAGAACAACAGAAGTGCAATGAAGTTACAGCTCAAAGTCATCTGCTTTAGAGGAACTCTTTGCTCTGCAGAGACTTGTGGCAAAAATTCAACATGAACTTGGAGCCTCTGCCACAGCTTCAGAACTCTGGATTTGTCCCAGCATCATAATTTTGACAAGGATAGTGAAGAAGCACACCAATTTTCAGTTTGCAAAGTTGTATAAGTGCATACACTTTGGATATTCAGCTTCACTGACCAAACTAGAAGACTCGTGCATCATCAGATGCAGGAAAAGCTATAGGACAGCGCTTGTGTTGAAAGTCTGTCATTTCACAGCGAACGCATCCCTTCCCCTCACAGCCCTGCCCCTCTGCAGCTCACACCGTCACTCCCTCTACGTGTCACAGGTGCGTGTCAGTCAGCTGCCCTTGAACTATGGCTTTAACAACCTGGGGTCTCATTTTTCCCCAATACCTGTGCAGGTAACATCAGAGCGGTGTGATCAAGAGAGACCTGGGCTTTTCAGTGCCTCACCACTGTGAGCCTTTCCAATGTTTGTAACCTGATCTTCTATTTTCCATTAAAAGACTTTTATTGTTTTGGAGATAACAAAATAAAAGCTACTAGTCACCGGCTGTCAGGTTAATGATTCAGAAAACGCCTACATGCCTTGACAAAAACAAGAGTTCAAGGAGCAAAACCAGCATAAATCGCAAATAAAACCCAAGAGTGATGTTCCCATTCATCAGCCACCCTGTCCACAGCACAGTGACGCTGCAGCATCACAGGGAACCGTCACCTCCACCATGCCAGCACCCTCAAACCAAGCAAGTCCAGCCCAGCAACACATCTGTATGGTCAGGGCTCCCAAAGGGACACGGACCAAACCCCAGCTCATAAACCAGATATCAGGGAACAAAGCTGCTGGGACTGATGAATCTCAGGCCAGAGGAGGTGGCTCTCACCACCTGCAAAGCCCTTCCAAGGCTTTTGAGAACCTCTCGCTCTCCCTTTGGCAGCAACAGTGCCATTTGACCATTTCCACCCTTTCCCATGCCAAATGCTTCCAAAAAACCCAACCCCTCAGCTCCACAATGGTTTAAAGACACTCAGTTTTAGGGAAGGTTCCCAGCTTGCAGGAGGTGCTGGTGGCGGCACCACGTGGCCACCAAACCAGGGGGACAGCCTGCCTCCCCCCCAACCCGGGCCATCCTTGGGATAAGGCAGATGCTCACCCCACACACACCATCCATTTACAAGCCCAGCACCAAATTTCCAAGTGCTTGGCAAGGCATTTAAACACATTGAGCTCTCACATAGTTTCTTACATTAAAGAACTTAATTTTTAAGAAACGCTTCTCACCTGGCATCTCCTTTGGTCAGCTTCAGGGTACCACTCTCCACCTCCCCAGCCTCTTCTGCCCCTCAAAACTTGCAATCAAGACAAAAATCTTTGGCATAACCACACATCATGAACTCAGCCACACACTCACCCACACTAAATACCCCTGATTTTAGGAGCTGCCCCTCATTTATACCCACCCACCCCAGGGCCATTAGGTGGAGGGCCAAACCCTGTAACGAGCTCGTTCCTCCTTCTGGGCAGCTAATGGCAAACTGGGCGAAGGCTCTGGGGAATTACCGGCCCTGAAGTGATTCATGAGGCTGAGGGCACCAACCTGGACAGGAGCACGGAGCGGATCCGGCCCTGGCATCACGTCTTTCCCTAACGTGTCCCGGGAAAGGTTGGTCCAGGGGAGTTGTCCCCGATTAGCAGCACCTTACCCCATTGTTTGCATTGGCTTTATGAAGCCTCCTCGTATTCCTGGGGAGGAAACTCAATTAACAAACAGCTCCTTCAGCTGCTCCTCTGCGACAGTGCAGCATCGCAGCCTGTGGGCTGGCAGGGAACAACTGCGTTTGGAGTCATTAAATAAAGTAAAAACCCGTGTTGCTGTGCTCCCGCTGCATTGCATATCATAGGAAAAATGAAGACAACACCCCCCCATTAATTACTATTGATTTAAATAAATGTGCTTATGTTGTCAGATGGCAGCAACAAATGGCCAAGGACACGGCAGCCGCGTTCAGAAGTGAAACGCAAGTTAGAACTATTGAAAGCACTTTGGAGAATCCTTAATTACCTGTAATTTAAAACAAAACTGAAATGGAGGGACGGATTTATGTAAGCAGCTTCCTCTTAAACTGTCAGTGTGGAACCAGGCTTTGGCTCTGCCATGCCTCTTCCCCCCAAGCAATAACTTCTTACCACGTAAATCCTGAAATATCCACAGCAGCTTTAGAAAGTAGTTATGAATATCACGGCCACGGTCAACACTTGTGTTTTCAACTTACAGTCGGACTTTAACTTCTGGCCAACAAGTTTGATATGTGGCTGCCTTGGGGCTTTATTTCAGCAGCGTTACAGAAATATGAGCCATGCATCTCTAAATAGCCCGAGAAGCGCCTGATCTAGGCACAATTTATGTTGCCCAAACGCTGGAGTTCCTTCCAGATAAAGTGTAGTTTCTCTTCGGAGCGCAAGCTGCAGAGCCGATGCTCCCGCCGCGGTGATTTACACCCCCAGATTTCTCCCTGGAGCTCCGATGTCAGGATGCTGGTGGCTGCAGGAGACACTTTGGTTGCCATCAGTCATTTGCACTATTTTATTAGCCCAGAGGAGAAAAAAAAATAGCATGGTAAGTAATTCCACAGCTTCCATTGTGGTTTTGCTTTTATTTTATTTATTAGTAATTATGGACTGAGAAAAAGGAAAGATAGCGTGTGGGCTCTAGCTAAATAACTCCTTTGCCCACCACTGCACCCATGCTATAATCTGAAGGGCTCTCTGCTCTCAGAGTAAACTCTTTAAAGATTTAATCAAACAAATTAATCCCCTAACTTGCCCATTCCCTCGTAGCTGTCACTCAGGAGGCAGCTTATTTTCCGATTTCTAAGAGCTCGATTTCTGCAGAGTGCAATTTTAAATGAAACGGTCCTTTAAAAATAGCCAGATAAAAGATTTGCTCTGAAAACCGTGGTTTATATCCTGGCGTTTGCTGTATATGAAATTGAGATCCATTTAAATTCAACACCACACCACTGAGCTCTGCTAAAGGCAGGGGCTGCTCGGAGCCGTTCGAGGGAGCGGCGGGATTTAGCGGGATGGGGCTCTCCTCCCAGCCCCACCGCTGTCTGCTCCGACCTTGGCCAAGCCATTTAAACACTCTGTGCTGTTTAGTCATCTGTAAAATTAGTATATTACTATTTACCTGCCTCCAAGAGATATAGCGAAGGTCACCATGTGCAAAATACTCGGGGACTTTTTGGGGGGAGCAGACCTTACGTCGTGTCCGCTGGTTTCCGAACAGCACCCCGAGCTGGATCCTGCAAACCCTCTGTCATGGCCCAGGGCCCTGGGGTGAGCTGCTTCTGGAGCAGGGCCAGCAGCTGAGATGGACATTTTTCACATTGAGTAAAAAAAAAATACAATTTCTTAGAAACGAAGCTGAATCACCTCTGCAAACAGTTCTGTGGTTTAAGTCACGGCTTGACCTATTTTACACTTGAAATAACAAAATAAATAGCCCAAAACTCCACAATGTTCATCTTTTGAATGCAAAGGAAACTCAAAAACCTTTAATTGGTTCTGCCAGCCATTTCCCCTGGAAAGATGCCCTGTCCTACAGACTGCACGAGCTCTGCTCAGACCGCAGATGAAAACAGCCCTGAAATCCGAGGTACACGAAGGCTGCTGAGCCATCTCACAGCTCTTTTCACCCAGATGGTTAGGGTCTTCTCTGCAAAGTGATGCTCATAACTGCTAATAGGCAGAAGTGACTAAAAAAAAGAGCTTTATAGGCAAAATCTACCTTTAAATTTTTGTGCTTCAGGATGTTTCAGACATTATGGCTGCACCAGAAAGCGATGCTGAAAGGGGTGAACCAGAGGCCGACGCCTCGCGTCCAACGCTGTGCCTGGTTCAGCACCCACCAGCCTTTTGCCAGCCCCAAAGCCATCAAAGGAGCCCGCGCACTGCAAGGAAGGACTCGTCTGGATTGGATTTAGGGGCTGAGGAACATGAGGCAAAAGGAATTGGTTGGGATTAAACCAAATTAAACCACTTTCACACTACAGAGAGGGGGAACGCTTGGTGCGGCGCCGAGCCCAGCCCAAGCACTCTCATTTATCTCCAGCGTGCCCGCGCAGCAAGCAGGCTGCTGGAGAAGCAAGTTAATAGAGCCGCTGCTGTATTCTCATTTATTGCCCTTTCTTCCATGCATTTAAGGCAGTTGTCATCATTTTTAACTCCTCAGTGTTACTGTTGGGAGAGCCTTATACCAATACTGTGTAGTTTCCAGCCAGCTTCTCCAGAACGTGGGCTGAAAAGGCTTTCTAAGTGCAGAAATCCAGAGAAAATGGTTAAAATGAAGTGCAGCCACACCGACACGTGCCCACACATGCCTCCCCATCACCTGGAGAAGCAACAGCACACACTGAAAACCTCCCAGCCCAGTGAACCGAGACGCGTTTAAGATTTAACCCCAGAAATGGAAAAGCGGTGCCTGTACAACCAGGGGGAAAGCTGCGGCCCGAAGCCTCGGGGCTGGGTCTCGCAACGGGGCTGAACGCGACCAACCCGTCCCTGCGAGGGCAGGAGGGATGGTGGGAGCACCACCAGGTCCCAGCTTGGGCACCCCACAGCCCCCTCGTCCCCCAGGACCGTGCCCAGCTCCGTGGGGCTGTTCGCCGTTTATCGGCGGCACCGAGCTTCCCACAGAAATCGCTGTATCGTTAACCTGAGCTTGGCTTTCAACCAGGCCTTTAAGAGTTTATACAAGTTGTAGCTAAAAGGCATTTAATAGCACACTGCAGCCAATAAGCAATGAATTATTTAGAATATTTTACTGAGAATAATTGCTGTTTTTAAAGAGATCTTTTTTTTCCCCCCCATCCTCCCTGGGGCCTGTAAATGATTTCACGGTAGTAACGGCGAGGAATTAAAAAAACCCAAAATACAAAGCCATCTAATAGCGGCTGCCTGGCATCAGCTAAACGATGATGCAGAGGAGAAACAGTATCTCAAATGTGGTTTCAGCGTATGTTTATTAATAAAACTAAATACACAACCACAGACAAGAAAGCAAATCCACTGCCAAGAGCCAGGTTCACGGCTCAGCTAGTCCAGGCAGGACTCCTCCACTTTTTACATTTATTATAATTCCCCCAAAATACTAAAAAAAAAAATGTTGCTTCGGGCCCTGACCCCACGCCTGTGAGACAGCGCGAGCTCCCCGACACGATGCCGTACGCAGCCCTCCCGCGGGCGCGATACCGCAGCGAGCACCACGGCACCGCTGCAACGCCGCCGGAGCAGCTATCCCTAAAAACACTTCACTGCATTCTGTCTTCCTTTTGGCTCGTGGAATTGTCACAAAAAATAAACAAAAGCATTATTTTTTTGCAATTATTTGTGTACTTCCTCCCCCCCCCCCCCCCCATATATAACTGATGTTTGCAGGTGGG
>WHYT01017312.1:455639-487976 GCA_009806455.1 Tetrax tetrax
GAGATTTACTGCCCAAAGATTGAAGAGAGTGGTTAACCTCAAGCAGGGCTGCCCCTGCCTTTTCCTCACACATTTTGAAAACATCCTTTCCAAAAATGCCCCTCTCAAAACACAGGTGGGAAGGAGGCGCTTCACTCAGGACACAACAGAGTCCAGAAGAAAAAGGGAAAACAAACCCACCTCCAAAAACTCAGGTTAAAAAAAAACCCGGAGGATTTTCTAGCTGCCAGTCATTTCCCTGGATTGCAAATGTTTCCTCTAATTAAAAGTACTCCACTCCTTGAGTGTCTGCTAATGATAAGCTCGGGGCCAAAGACCTAGAGCAGGGAGCTCTCTATCGATTCCCGTATTGATTTTTTATCTTTTTCCCTGTTGTTATTGTACATGCAAATGGCTGGTAATGACTCCACATTACGACCACTCTCTACAAGTGACATTTCAGAAAAAGTGATTTAATTTAATCAGAGGGCCTATCCCTGCTTTCCCTCCCAATTTACCCCGTGCTTGGCTCGGGTGACCGCATGGCGCTGGCCGTGCCTGAGCCCCCTCCTCCACGGAGCATCCCAGCAGGACAGGACTCACGCAGCCTTTCGCTTTATTCTTCCCCAAATTCTGCCAAAGTGTGGGCTGAGCTGGGCACCCCGGGGGTCGGTCCCTCATGCTCCCCTCTGGCCCTGAGAAGCCCCCATCAATGAGGGGACAAGAGGAGCGGAGGGAACAGCCCCCCGCAGCCCCACGCTCGGCATCCCCGACCCCGACGGCAGGACCCCGAGCTGAAGGGTGAAGAACACAGCCCTCAGCAGTGGGTGCAGGGAAAGGCAAAATCGTTTTCACAGGGGGTAGCTATTAGACAGGAACAACTTTCAATTACGTACCTTCAAATCAGCAAGGCGTTATTTTATTTATGGCCACAATTTTAAAATCCCTGAAGCTATCACTTGCTTCATTTTTAATATGCATTTTTCTAATCAGTTTGAATAGGAACATGGATTTATTCCTTCCACTGAGTTTACTGCTATCACCTTGCTTAACAAGTTATTTTATCTAGGCAAAGTGATGTATCTTCTTTTTTCCCCTCTCTCTTCAGTATCTTTGTTTGGGACTGGTGAATTTTGTGCTGTATTCTCCAGAAGTGCTAACAAAGAAGCACTACTTTTCTGCAAGCCTCGCCATTTTCTTACTGCTTTTTCCCCCTGTAACACACAAACTATGCAGCCTTGTACCAGTCCAAGATGCTCCCCAACACCATTGTGTCGACACAAACCAGAAGGAGAAGAAACCCAGAAGCACCAAATAAATTTTGTTTGAGTGCAGCTTAAAAAAAAAACCTCAAACACACACACAAAAAAAAAACAAGCCCACAAAAAAAACCCAAACCAACACACCCCTGTAAGAAATGCCCAGTCTCGGTGCTGGTGGGGAGGCAGGACACCCGCAAGTGCCGGTGTTCCTCCGTCACAGCCAGCTCCGGACAGTTCAGCTGGAAAGTCAAAGACTACAGAGTTTCTTGGGAAATTCCTGACATTTTCTCCTTCTGGATGGGCCAGAAGATATCATGAGAGCAGTCTTTCCTCTGGTGGTTTGGTATTTCTTTTCTGGGAACCTCCTTGGTGCACGCAGGGCCAAATCTCCCCTGTGGCATCGCCCGCGGCTTGGCCGGCCAGAAGGGACGGCACGAACCCCGCCTTGGTCTCTGGCTTTGCACTCAAGCAAGTAACATCACTTCATAAATAGCAAGAGATCAGGGGTTTTTTTTTTGCCAAATTTTGTGACGTTTTACAAACAGAATCCTGCAGCTGAGAGGCAGCTTATTCTTGCCCTGAAGAGCAGTCTGGCCCAAGAGGTGATGGCCACGCTTGACCCAGAGAGAAACGGTCCCGGCAGAAGGAGCTGCCCCGTCTCGGGGTGCCCTGGTGCAGCAGCTAACGGAGTGGACGGGGGAGCGGCTGGGGGAAATGTTCAGTCAGATTTGGAGTGGGCTCAGACCTCGGCTCCAACCCATCTCCACAGCCCTGAGGAATGGCCAGGGAAGGGGACAGTGAAGTCATCCAACCTCTTCATCAAGCCCATCCAAGCTGTGACAGACTGAGCCCATCACACGGCCGCCCTGCAACAGGGCTGGATGCTCCGCCATGACGAAGCAACCGCATCCCTGCCCCAGGAGAGTTCCCCGTTGCGTTACGCAAACAGCTATGGGCTTTCTGGGTGAATGTGTGGAGGAGGTTAATGCCACTAATTGAGGGTCGTCATCACGTGCTTTAAGTTGTGGTTCATAGAAGAGGTGACCCGTGACACCCACACCCTGCCATGAGAGAGGGGAAAGAAATCAGTAAGAAGTAGGACAGAGGAAAGAAGGAGCCCTTCGGGGCTGTTCCCATCCCGGGAGCACAGCTCACTTTTCCCAGCTCACTTTAAGAAAAGTAGAGCTGCCAATGCCGAACGCGCATCGCGTTAATCTGATGACTCTCCGAGATGTCTAGACTATTGTTGGAGCTGATAGGAAGCTGGCATCATCCGAGCTCTTTGAGCCTTTCTTGCCTTTTTTTTTTTTAACTGGTAATAAGATTCTTTTCATATTATGCACTGCTGGAAAGTCCCGTTTGCATGCAGACAGCTGCTCTGTTTATAGACACCATCCAAAACGCAGCTAAACACGACAGCTCGCTTCAAGCAAAGCAGCAGGCATTTGTTAAAATGATCGTTTCCAGAGGGATTGCAGGAGCTCTCAACTTTTTTTTTTTCTGCTATTATAAAGTCAAAACCCTGTCCTTACGCAAAGGCACAAGTCCCACGTGGAAACATGCCTTGGGAAGACCCTGAAAGGGAAAAGAAAAAAATCCTTAAAACTGAGTGGCAGCCTAAAAACCAGCTCCCATTAATTTTAAATAGAAACACAAATGCTGAACTAAACAGGCCGTTCCCCGTGGGCGGTCGAGGGTCATTTTGAAAGCACAAGAAAACCAGTTTGCCTTAGTGCTGAACAAACCGAATATTTGAAATCCTGCCTTGCAGATCTTCAGAGCTAAACCAGAACTGAAGTAGGGAATTGCATCAAAACTGCCTTCCCTTAAAAACAAAATCCATGAGAAAGGCAGTTTGGGAGTGCTCCTTCCAAGCAGTTTTTCCCCATTATAACACGACAGGAGTTGTTGTACAGAAAAAAAAAAAAAGAAGGATCAGAGAGTTAATTGGAGCACGCATGTCAAACGAAACAGCATTTCCCCCCGGATGGAAACCCTACACCTAAAGCACACAGGTACACTATGCTTAAGACACAAAATACAGCTGGGGAGGGAGAAAATGAGCGTGGATTAAAGCTATTTGCCTGTATTTAGTGAGGGTGCTCTTGCTGAAGAGCGACGCAGATGCTGCGGCCACCGTTCAGCAGTCCCCACACTCGCTCTGCCCTCACCCCAGCCCTCTCCATCAAGGGCCCCTCTCCCCAGTACAACCCAGCAGGCGGTACAAAGCGGGTTTTAATTCAAAACCAGGGCAGTGCGGGAGGAGGAGCAGCGATCAGCCAAGGGCTTACAAGCTCTTTTCGCCATGGCACAGGGGTGGCTGCACAGCTTCCCACCTAAAATAAACTCATCCTGAACAGATCCCTTGGATATAGCCAAGCACACAGTGCCCTCTCCTGCCAGGAGCATCTGGTTTTTAAATATTCCCCCTCACCAGCCTTTTTGCCTTTCTTTAAGTGATGAAAAATTAATTTATGGCTTGCTTTTATACAATGTTTGGCACAAACTGCCAGCAAGCTTGAAAAAAATTGTGCAATATTTCCTCACAAGGCATTTGGGCTCAGGCAGTGCCGGCCACAGCAGCACAAACCCAGACCCAACCGTGACATCTAGTGGGTGAGCGGCTGAGTGCCGCTCTTCTCCTCTGGAAAGAAAAGAATAAAAAGTCATTTTTTTTCCCCTTCCCACTCATTCCTGCACTCTGGCAAGAGCAGCCCCTTACATTTGTCAGCATCTCCCATGTGTAAGGGCTCCAGAGCCCCAGCCAGCTCCAGCCCGGAGCGTTGCAGCGGCTGTCTGCAGGGCCATAATGCAGCTCAGGCAGGGAAGAGGGCGATACCACAGGCAGCTGAAGCCCTGTGACAAGCCAAAAAAAAAAAATTCAAAAATTCTCCCAGCTTTTTGCTGGGGTGACAGGAACAAGATTCCTGCTCTATTTCCAGCTGCCCAAAGGCAAGCACACTCATTTTCTGTGATGCTATCTAGCTAGACCTCTTTTTTTACGCACACAAACATTAGATTATGCAGACAGGGCCATATACAATATTCCTGACAAGCTGCAAAACCTGAAAAGCTCAGGTTCTTCCGGCATTGAGCCGCACGTGCCTCTTCCTCACCTGCTGGGATGGGGGAACACTTCCGTATGAGAACAAGCATCATAAAAAGCCAAACATAGATTAAAAATTTAATTAGCTTTCAAAATCAAGTGATGGATGTTTGCTTTCTATTATTTTGTTTCTATTTATCTTTGCAAAAAAAAAAAAAAGATTGCTATCAAACAATACAGTACTGCTGCCAAAAGTTTAACAGCGCTCAGGCTCCTGACGCCGGTAGCACCTGGAACCAGAGTCTGTCCCAGCCAGGAGTGATTTCTTCTGGGCCTCCTTCTGCAGGTGCAGAGAGAAGATTTTCTTTGTTTCCATTTATTCACCGTATTTAGCATGGTAACTAATCCGTCAGGAGTTAAAAAGACCAAATCGGATCGGAAAAAAAAAGCACAGGAAACTTGTTTTCCTCTTGCAGTTGAATTAAAAATAAAATCAGAGATGAGACTACCGGATTCACCATCCAACATCATGGGAGTCCAGGCTGGAAAAAGGAGCAAGAAAAATAACTTGTGATTCATTAAGGGCAAACCAAGATAGCACTAAATTCAATTTTAGATGCAAGGCATGTTGACCACAGGTAGTTTTGTTTAATGAAATATCAGTTCATACATTTTGTTGAGTTCTAGTTTCCAAACATAGCTCAAGACAAATCGTTCTGCAGAAAGTCAGCCCACGAGAACCGTTTCCTTCATCACAGCACATGGCAGGTGCGGAAGCTCAGTCTGACTGAGTGTGTGCAAGCAAACAACTCATACAAACGTATGGGTCTGACCCAGCCCCAAAGTAATCGTAAAATATATCAAATTTAACAGAGACTTCAGGGTGAGCGTGTCATTGTTACCAACGAGAATATTTTCCCCAAAGAATTTCTGAAATTATTAAACTTCAGCCTCATCCATCCTGGCACCAGGCACGCGGCTCCGAGCGCGTCCCGCTGAAGAGGGTGCAGCCCGCCGCGGCGTCTCCCCAGCCCAGGACACCTTCTCCGGCCCAACCGCGCCAGGGGCCCAGCAAGACGGGCTGACTGGGGAGCACAGTGCTGGTTTTTAGCTGTTACCTTGTCCAGCTGCTCTGGTGTACACCTGGTAGCGTGTTTTGGCTGCCCGCACGCGCCGCACGGAGCTGTTTTATGGCCCTGAAATAGCTGAGACTGGCACGAGGAGATGCCCCACAAGCTGCATGCAGATGACTCTGGTTTCTGCCTTCCTGGCAACTCAGCTCAACTCTACCACCAAGCTGAAGAGGAGAAAGTGCCGATAAACCTGGCTTACCAGAATCCAGTTATCAGCTTTTTTCTTTTTGTAAAGGAAGTTAGGAGCTTTTATCTAGGCAGTAACCTCCAACACGCACATCCCTGGGCATCCTATTGGAAGAGTTGCATCTCGTGTCCGCAGTGCAAATGACACCCTGCAAAAGGCGAAGTGAGCCCACTCCAGTCTCTCTTCTAGAGCTCAGAGGCGATGCAGGGGAACAGGCAGCTGGCGCAGGACCAGAACTGAGGGAAGCTGAGTCCCACAGCTCGCCTGGAGGAACTATTTCAAGTATGTTAAATTTTAACCACACACGGCAGCATCTCTGCACGCCAGGGAGAGGTCATCGCAGAGAATCACAAGCTCCATCCCAAGCTGGCCCAAAATAAGGAACAATTTTTCAAAACATCCCAGCTCCCTGCAAGCTGAAAATCTGGAACAGAGCTCTTCCTCTGCCTCAGGGCAAAAAAAAAAAAAATACACAGCGCTTTTCATTGCTGACCTTTACATTGCCAGGAAACTAGTACAAGCAATCTTCTCTCAGAAGCCATGGGGAAGGTGAAAGCAGAGCATGGCATACGAGAAAGTGCAAATTCAGAGGGGTGGGGGAGATCAACATTACATGGTGCTGTGCCTGATCAAAGTTATAATTCGGAAAAGAAGCGCAGAGCTGATGAGATTCCAGCTGTCACCCCATTGATGTTCCTGTGACGGGCTCTGTGCTCCTAACCTGGCGCTCGGCAGCCACCCCACGGAAGAGGTGTTATGGGACTAAGAATCACAGGGATGTGAGTTCTGAGAAATCAGTTGTCACTCCTGGCACATGCCACAGAAAGCCACCTGAGATGCACAAACCCTTCCGTACCCTGGATCTACGACCCAACTGCAGGACACACACCGTCTCCTGCTTGAAGAAACCTTTTCCTGTGGAAGGACCCTCTTCATCTCCCCCTCACCTTCACCCTTGAAGCTGGCACCTATGTAGCAACCTTCAATGCCATTTTTGTATTCACTCACCTTCCTCTTTTCCCTCTGTCACTGCCAGCCCAGCCCATGCTCATTAACGTGTCACAGAGGAGCTGTCAGCTTCTTGACCCAGGGAGTATTTTTCTTCCTTGGTTCCTGCTATAAAGCCCCCTTGCCAGCAACGACCTCCAGGAGAAAGCGGAGAAGCCACATCCTTCTCATCCCGTTTGTTACGGCAGCAGTGCTGACGTGCTTCAAGCCACCCCAGCACTCAAAGTGAACATGAGGGGCAGCTGGGAAGGGGACTCCTTTAATCTCTCGTTGTCTTTTCTTTGCGCATCAGCTCTAAGATAATGTCAAGGTGAATAATTAGCAGAATCCAAAAATAAAGAGAGCTCTCCCAGAGGAATACAAGCTGATGCAAGCGCCCAAGCCCACGCTAAGCAGCGTAAGGAGGGCAAAACAGAGAAGCACTACACCCTGCACCTTCACGTGATTTTCCCACAGTCACCTTATCTCCCAGTTGGCTCCACATCCGAGTGGTGGTTTTACACTTTCCTTGAGCAGTCAAGCATCAAGAGAAGGAACTGATCGCTGTCCCAGTGCCAACACATGGCTCTGGAGTTAGAAGCATGATTAAGGGCTGCTCGTTCCCTGGCCTCTACCACACACACTGAAAACCTGCTGCCTCCAAAGGGCCTCCCAGAGGAGCCACCTGAACCAGTTCCAGTAATATAGTGGCTCGGTGACAATGACCAGAGGTGACATGCCTCAAGCACACCTCTCTGGATTTCCTACATTCCATTGACTTCCTTAATTTCACCCACATTGAGTCGTTATGGCACTGCAACCACAAAGCGGACCACGAAGGTCAGACCCCTCCCAGTCCGCCCACTCTCAAAGGGGGACCCTCAGCTGTCCCACTTCTCCATCCTAACTTCGCAGAGGTGACAGACCTGCTCCCTCCCAGCCTCCCGAAGGGCAGCGAGCGGAGGTGCCTGCGGGAATCGGGGCCAGAGACGCTCCCAGTTGTGCAACAGCAGCTGCTGGTCGGCACAGCTGCTGCCTGTCTCCTCAGGGCTGGGGAGAACACAGATTCATCAATGAAACCGAATCTGATTCATCAGACACTACAGCCATCTGTTAGATTATTAATAGACACAGAACTCATGCAAAGCCCTGGCGTTAATACTCCAGGAATATCTTTTTCTGTAGGAAAAGTTTAGGTTATTAGCAACTGCAGTGTTGGGTGGGGAGAGGAGGGCGTTGATTGGTGTGTTAAATCAGTTTGTTATTTTAATTCTGCAAAATCAGATTAGTGTATTTCTCCATACCTTCCTCCAGTACAGCAGCTCACCCTCAGAAGGCCTTATTTACTTTTTTTAATATAATCCTCACCACAGGCCTTTAGATTCCTATAACATTCACCTCCCTGCCCGCCCATTCCCAAGGACTCTTCCTGGAGCACAGGTTAAAGTGAGAAAATGTCTCAATAACCGCCCAGCTCCAACTTCAACCAGGAACACATCACAGCCTTGTCAGGTGTGCAGAGCGAAAACCAGGAGTGGTTTTCACAAAGGAGATCAGCAAAACACTTCCAGAAATCCAACACCCTTAAACCAGCCCATTGTCACTTCTTGAACCAAAAGACTCAACAGGTGGGGGTCAGGAAGAGGAAACAACTTTCCAGATTATTTTAAACCATCTCTGTTATTTTTGAGATATGCATTTAAACTGCATGCATATTTTGCTCTTCCTTTTTTTTATAATCAAGTTATTTCTGTACTGCCCTCGATTCTCTCGTGAGAACAGGCTGCTAAAATAAACACTCCACATTTACTCGCATCAAATATTTTTTTCCAAGAGGAACTGGAATATAACTGATAAGTGGCCTATTTTTCCTTAACCTTCAGCTTCTTGTCCTTGAGACATCGTGACGGAGAAGCCAGCCGCCCTTGCTCGTGCCACTCAGTTTGCTCTCTCCGAAGCAGACGCAGGGGGACGAGGCGGCACAGCGAGCCATTTCACATTCATGCAATTTTCCTCACGCCTGCCCGACGAGATACAGTGCGGCCAAACCAGACGTAACGCGTCTCTTTCCTAACGCGTGCGAAGGGGAGCACAAGGAGCCCTGTCCTTGCAGCCTGCAAAGCGGGGACCCTGCTCCTCCTGCGCCACAGAATTCACCTCCCAGGCCAGGAATGAAACCAGTCAAGGGTGGACAGCTATCAAACAGGCCTCCCACCGATGCCAGACAAACCACACCGAACGGAGAGAGGGTGGGAAAGCAGGAGCAGTTCCTGGAGATGGGCATAAGCCACCCATGAGGACAAAGGCGAGCGGGCGGCAGGCGGGCGCAGCAGCTCCAGACTTCGACCCGCTGCGTACAGAAAGCAAAGCCGGAGCCTGAAACAAGATCCAGGCTCCAGCAAAATGGACTGTCTCCAAGTATTTCAAAAAGCTTCAAGCAGCTGTGGGGAGGAAGAAAACACTCACAGCCTGGGACAAGACAGACCCGCAAACACGGTCTCCTCTGGAACAGCCAAGGCATTGAGGCTTCGCCAGCGCCCGGAGGGCACGGGTGGCGCTGGCTGGGCACGCGGAACAGGCTCCCGCTGCTGAACCATGTTTGAGGAAAATCCTCCTTCAAGACGTTTGACAAGGCTTGTCCACACGGAAGACTCCCAAGAAACCAACACAGCTGTAAGTCATGTTTTAGGGGACGAGGAAAACACAGGCCACATCCCGGCGAACAACAGCGGCAGCTTTGCCTCCTCCGGTGACCTGCCAGCAAGCGCAACCGCTGCGCAGCACCGCCTGGCGAGCCTGAGGCTGCTGATGGCCAGGCAGAAGGCAGAGTACGAGTCTAAAATTGCAAGGTAAAGTCTTTTTAAAACTATTGAGGCTCTGAGGGAAGGCATCTGTTCCTCCTGCATGCAACCACTGCAGGGTCCTTGTCTGCGAGCGGGGACCGTGGCTGGCGCTGCAGCCGCTGCCTCTCGTGCCACCGCAAATGTCACCAGGATCTGGCACTACAGGGTGAGGTTAGCAATTATTCCGTTATCTGAACTAATTCTCATGTGAAGTGTCTGAGGAACTCCAGAGCATCCGTAAGATTTTTCGCAGGGCTGTGCTGAGCCCTTGAAAAGCCTCTGGTCTATTGTGCATTTTCTATTTTGCCTTAATCCAATATTAAGCATTTCCCCAGGGAAAAATGCCTGGGCTTCTCAGTAGCATTAGCAGTAAGTCATTATTCTTTACAAATTGCAAGTCATGAATTTTAACAACTCAGAGGAAAGCGTTCATAAGTATTTTCACAATTTCTAAGATTAGAAATTGAATAGAGATTTAGCCATAGCTTGTTGTCAAAGAAAAAAAAAAAAAAATGCAGAAACATTTCCAGGCTCTACTTTCCAAATACTGCTGCTTTTCTGTTGTGTAGTTCAAAGGAATGAACATTTTAAATATTGTTAATTAGTTAGAAGTTACAGGTATCTAATGTGAATTGACATAAAATACCTCAACACACACCACAGCAACAGATAGCAAGTGGGTAATGTTGAATTACACTTTGTCTTGAACATAAAGAAAATAATCCATTTAATCTTTAATTTTTTGAAGAAGTATTCATCAGTTTCTTCCTAGTAAAGTAACTGGTTGGTTTTTGTTTTTTTTTTATTGTTTGTTTGTTTTTGGTTTTTATTTGTTTTTTTTTTTTAATCTCTGCAGTATCTGTGTATGTTTTCCCTTGCAGTTCAAGGGAACTGTAATATAAGCAGAATCCTCAGTGTTTCCTAAAATACGTTGCCTTGCCATTTGCTACTAGACTACTGTAGTATTCCATCACAAAAAAAAAAATTAAATAAATAAAACAAACCCAAACCTCAAAACTGACTCCTTTGGCCATATGGTTATTTATATTTATTGTAAATTAGGATAACTAAAAAAAGGCAGCTTTTATTTTAATATATTAACAACATGAACTGGAAAACTATTGGAGATGCCAATACTTGTGTTTATAGGAATGTGTGTTAAAAAAAGCTAGCATTAAAAAAGCCTATAGATTTATTAAGAAACGGGGGAAAAATCCTGTGATTTACAATATCTGTCTTTGCAACAGCCTGGAGCAGCGGAGCAGAGAGCTGCAGTCGGAGATCAAGGACATGCACTCAGAACTGGGACAGCAGCGTCAGCGGTACAGTCTCGTGGAGATGAAAATGCAGAACGCAGAGAGAGCAAAGGAAGATGCAGAGAGAAGAAATGAAATGCTCCAAAAGGAAATGGAAGAGTTTTTTGAAACTTTTGGGGAAATTAACAGATGGAAATAAGCAGGAGTGTGCTCAGTTTGAAATTGTGCTAAACTGCAGGAGAGAGAAAGGCCACATCTCGATTTCGGCACATCCTCCCATTTCAGAGGTGAAATACAAAACCCCACAGTAAAAACCAGGCTGTCGGTTGTGGAGTGAGCAGTGGGTACAAACCTGTTGGGATTCCTGAACTCCGGGAGCTCTGCACCACCCTGCTAATGCCAGGGATGCTTTCTCTTGCCACTGGAAAACCCTTTCAGACACCTCACGCTACCAGCTCCCAAGCCAGGCTATGCAGCACGCAGGGGAAGCACCCTGGTATTTTTTGGCTAGCCTCCAGTCTTGTACTGGTGCACTAAATGCTGCAGGGGCTGAGTGGTTTTGATCAAGAGATGTCATGCCTGCTGGAGTGTTTTAGCAGCCACCCCAGAGCTCCCATAGGTATTACATGGGCTTTAAGAGTGCTGAGCTCCTACCTGCGTCCCAAAGTCAGCTGTTCCAGTTAGAGACACACAGAGACATGATGAGACCACACACAGCTCCATACAGCTCCCAGCAGCACTCACCCGTGCCTGGGATCCAGAGCTGTGCAGCTCCTGTCCTCTCCCTGAAGGGATATTCATTCAAGGAGCAGCAGGAGGAGGAGGAGGAGAAGGTCTCTTACAACACCATTTGCTCCCCTGGATTATAAGTGGGCTCCCCCCAGAACTCCCATAAGAACATATATTAGCCTTAAGACCCTCACTGGTAGGTTCCTTCTCTCACATCTCTTCAGAGCTTTCTCTCTCCACACAAGGAATGCGTTAACTATTTTGATACCAGCATTAACCACACATATAAATATCAATAAAATAACCGCTGTTCTTTTAACCCACTGCAGAAGAAATTTTAACATGACCAATGGCATCTGTATACTTAAACCTGTACTGAATTCAAAATTATACTTTATATGAGAAAAATGTGGTTTGTTATTTGCTCTTCAGCAAGATTAAACATGAGTGACTATCTAATTGGTAATTCAGTATCTTGATAAAACAGCTCATGATGTGTAAACAGAAATTGCACAGATGTTTTTCTTCTTCCCCAGAGAAGAGCAAGCAGCTTGTTTCAAGAACAAATGAGTGAATCAAAACCACCAGTCTCATCCCACAAGGTTCATGGAGCAAAGCAGCTCTCCCCTATTCCACACATTGCCTGGTCTCCACGAGTGCACCGCTGAGCCACAGCTTGTTTCTTTGCTGCCTTACCTTCACACCAAGTAATCATGAACTGAGCAGTTTCTTAAATTTGAATTCCATGCACTTACATTCTTGTTTCTTTTTTCCCCTTCCCCCCCACCGCCTCACCCTCTTCCGAGTCCTCAGCACCATGAAAAAAACCCAACTTCTGAAGTCCCACTTTCCTCAAAAAAACCCCTTCTAGAACTGTCCTGCCAAATTCAAGAGCTTGCAGGAAATATAAGGAAATGGCATGGTGTAACGCAAGGCATGTATTTGGGTAACACTTTGTAAAGCACTTCCCTGCACACACATCATCCTGCTTTTTTTGTTGTTGCTGTTCTGTGTCATGAATTAGATCTTCCTCTGTAGCTGAAGCAGCAACCTGAAAAACATCCTATCATAAAATACAGGGGAGCTTTCGGATCTGCTGGGCATCCCTGCTTCATTAAAAACAATTCAAAAATCTTCACAAAAACCTTAAACGCAATCAGACCAAAGCAGCAGCTAAGTTTTACTTCACTTTCCCCCAGGTTAGAGCAGACAGCTTTGCAAAGTGCCTGGAAATCTCATCACCATCTGCAAGAATACTTACCTCTTCCTCAAAATAAGTACAATGGAATTATTTTTTCAAGTTAGCTGTCCCTCTGCCTTATTCAGTGAAAACAAAATGAAACACAATATTGTTTGAGCACAAGGCGCTCGAACTGAGGAAGTTCTTCCCAAGTCCTTTGATGTGTGTACTTACACACACACACACAGCCAGCAGCTTATCTGAAACCTGCAAGGAATGTGACAATCTCATTACAATATTGTTTAAGCACATGCATGGGAACACAGGTCTGTCACAGTGATTAGGCAAGTGCCTGCAATTTAAAAAAAAAAAAAAAAAAATTTTCAAAATACGCTTGGCAGTGAAACCAAATGCTGTTAATGTGTCCAAACATTCCAGTTGATCAGCAGAAAGCATCTCCGATCTCTTAAAGATGTTCTTAATTCATTTTTTCATGCCCATACTTACTTTTTGGTTAACTTGAGTGGTAAATGAAACTTTGTTTTAAGACAACTGAGAGCATACATCATTTTGGTTACAAAAAACATTCCACTTCAACACAAGAAGAATCAAGAAGAAAACCCATTGCTACAGTAAATAAGACAGACTGCTCAAATCTTTTAAGTATACATATTTATTTGTAATTTTACAGTGGCTTTAGTACTGTTTTATTATAAGGTTTTTGGAGGAAAAAAAAAACCAAAAAGCTTTAGAACAAGGCTTTAACCAGAACTTCAGAACTAGTTATTGACAGTTTTCCTTACTATAAATTCTAGTTTCCTTAAAGAAAAATCAATCCATAAAAACAATGAAGCATGACTGCTGTCCATAAAAAAAAACCCAAAAACCAAAAAACTCTCTACTCATCCTGAAAACAAAGTCCAGCATCAGACAAAATAGCCACTGCATTGAAAGGAACATGTTCCTATTGCACAAGCATCAAGAATGAGATATGACAATCAAAGCCTAATTTCATAGGCAGAAGAGGCCACATGGATCTATATAATTAGACTTCAAAGCACATCTTTCTTCCGAAATTATATACCATACTATATCTAATATTAAGGCCATAAAATCAGAACACTGTAACAAGTGATAGGGCTTGATGCTACTTTTGGTGACATTTGGTAAAGAGGAGGTGGGAAAGAGGGCCGAAACAAGACGTACAACGCATTCTGACGGGAGTTACAACTTGAAGGCATTTCAAAATAACTTCTCCAAGAACTAATTTTGGAGGGGGTGTGTTTTGAGTCATTAGATAAAACTGGATTTCATAACAAATCACTCGAGGAGCCTATTATGCTCTTTAATAGCATGTGTTCTGGAGTACACTATAGAATACATCATCTGTAATTAACATCTGAATTCGTACGAAAACAATTATTTCTATTTATTATTCCCTCTTTAAAATAGACAAAAGTTTGCATAATCTTCATATATTATCTTAATGACCATCTAAGGCTTCACTGTACTGAGTTAGCTGCACACAGGTATCTGGTTTGCTCTGAATTAGGTATGTTGACTACAGTAAACTGTAACACCACCTGGGGAACCCAACATGTCGTGTCATTTCAAGAAAGGGACAGTTACGTATTGCTCTCCTTTCTAGTTGTGTTCATTTTATCAGTGTATAAAACACACGAAAGCAATAGCTCCAAAGAAGCAGTAACTACCATGGAAATTTAAACATTTTACTTTAGGAAAATCTGGGAATCTGACGAAGCTGAAAATGCACATTAGTCATTTTATAAAGTTTGACTTGCTACCATTTAAGAAAATATAGGTATCAAAAACAGAGAAATACACTGCTAACCATCTGTTACATTTTCTTTTAAAAAATTAGCACCAATTTAAGCATCTGAATTCATAGAAAAGCTAGTGACACACGTGGTTTTTAAAAAAAAAGTTTTTCCCCATTAGAAGACAATACAAGAGCATACGCTCAGGGTATTAAATCAGCTTTGTTGTCAGTAACAAACGTGACTACCGCTTCAGGTGTGAACGTTAGATCGTTCTTACCCAATTACCTTCTCCTCTGCTTTTGTTATCCTATGAATCTCTGGAGTGCTGAACTACAGACCCACCCTGGGAACCAAAGACTTGCTGAAGCACTCTGGAGAAAGTCTGAGCGTTTCGGACTCGTATTTCCGAGCAGGGACCGCGTCTTCCTGTGGCACTCACAGAGCATCTACTGCAGCGGAGGCCCAACCAGCAGATGTTCTGGCCTTACCACAGCATACTCAACTACCTTATAACACGTAGCCAAAAGTTTATTTATTTATTTTAAGAAAAATAATCCTAGTGTTCATAGCTAGCTGACCTTGCTATAGGAACAAACGTTGTTGTATCTTTGCGTAACAGACAGCTAGGTAGTCACATTGCTGTTCAAGCCACCCTACAGGCATCTGAGTACAGAATGTTTCTCAAATGATCTCTTACTATGTGTTAAATTTCAGCCCATAAAAAATTTCTAATTTCCAATCTCTGAAAACAGGTTTATATTTAAAAGGAACATACTGATCAAATCTATAAGAACAGCAAAGATTGCAACCAAAATTTAAACACATTAAACATTTTTGTCACTCCTTTTACACCATATACTGGTTGTATTTAGAAGAATCCTAAAGTGCTTCAAACCCAGCAATTAATAAAGTTGATTTCTTTTGTGCAAAACTGCAAGCACCTTTTCAAAAAATAAGCAGCAGCATGAAAGAATAAAAGCTTAAATAGTTAAATGTATTTTCTCTATTTTGTTTTGAATTCTTGGACCAAAATAATTTGCCATATTTTCCATAACAAATTGCAGAATAGTGCATTTTATTACTTTAATTTATACTGGACTTGTTATACATACACTCTTTGAAATAGCGGACCCAGGTAAATTAATATCCACAAAGCAACACTGTGGGATTGAAATCCAACAACTAAAATTTTAGCTACAAAAATAATCATTTTATAGAACACAAACAGAAATGATGGTTATCTCTTCGCTTTCCTCCAAGGCTAATACGAGAAAAGATGGTTCACTTAAAACATTCATTTACCTCCAGACATTTTTAGCATGCAGAGTGGGCAAAAAATAAAACTGAATTGAGAAGTTGTGTAATAAGCTTTTAGAACGTTGCTATCACTCATGTAATAGACAATCTAAAATATATGTAAAATAACGAGCCAGATACACTTTTTCTGTCATATTTCAACATGTTAAAAAAATAATCAAAGACACTCTGGAAAAGCAAAGAAATCACTAGATTAATCCATAGGAACTCAAGTCCAAATTCTGCATCTGGGTGCAGGTGTCCCTGGATCAAAACCAGTTTTGAGCAGGAGTTACACAACACACATCCCAGGAAAGAATTTGGTTCCCAGTACACGGTATCACTAAGTTTAGCATCAAGCCCTGATAGAATCCACATGACATACGTAGAATATACAGACAAAGGCTGTTCAGCATTTACCCCCCACCACGCCTGAAGTACTTCCATTTCAAGTGTGACAATTCCAACGAAACACTCCACGCAAACCGTATCGCCGCAAGACTGAACCCGTACTCCAAAACGGCATCGTATTCCGTAAAGATCTGTCTGCACTTTAACACCTGAACTTCCAGTGCACACCAAACCAGAGGACTGCACTTCTCCCAAAAGAAGGGTCATCCACTCGGCTCTTGGAGCCTCAGGACGTCAGCTGTGTTTTTAACACCTAAATCCTACTTCATTCATAACGTTACAATTTTAAGCCAAATACAATCATATCTGAAAGGGAAACTGATTTAGTATTTAAGGTCCTTCCTTTAGGAAGGAAAAGTTAAACATATGGAATCTTTTTTTTTAAATTAATTTAAATATGCTCTGTTAGGATTTTAAATAGGCAAGGAGAACCTCAAAAGCCCTCTGGTTCCTAACAGTTTTTGAAACTCACCAACCAACTCATTCATTTCTAGTTAAGGCTGAGTTCCATTTTCATTATTTTGACAAAGAAATGCAAGCCCTTACCGGAAACATTACAAAACTTGAAAGGCTGTTTACAAACACTCGTTTCCCCTCATTAGACTAGTTTATTTTGTATGATTCATGCAGACAAAGCCTTAATTTTGACATTCATTTCTTGGTTTGTTTTTTTTTTTTTTTCCCAATAAAAACTAGATTTGTCATATCACAGTATTTCCTCAAAGCACACTTACAGGCTGCTTATCCAGATTTCAAAACACCAAGCTTCTCTAAGTTTTATTTTTGAGGAAAAATGATATGAGCACAGATGAAATGAACTATTTGAAACATACTCCATTTCTGCAATGCCATTCAGCTACTCAGTGTTCATCTATTTAACATGATGTTTCTGGTAAATAGTCTGATTGATAGCCACAGATCCTTCCCTTTTTCAGGTGAGCAGTTACGATTACAGATTGTATCTATGTTGACCACCACTTATTTTTAGTCATATTTCATAAATTGTTTATGTATACTGCAGTAGTGTTAACACTATACAAAGTCTCTCAAAGAAAAAGTAACATGTTTACAAAATTGAGCAGGTTTTTTTAATATATATGTATATGTAACACACTCACATATTCTTAAATCTTTAAATACATATAAATATTTATAAATGCCAAAGTGCAAAAAAAAAAAAAATGGTCAATTGCATCAGTTTACATACATGATTTTAGTATTAGGAATAAAAGTGATTATATTGCACACCAACCTCTCTAAAGTTTTAAACCCCTGTCAAGTTACACGTGCATTTTGTTCTCCATCAACGATGAGGTTCTCGCAGCATTGATGACCATTTCACAAACGTGGCACTGAACTTTATCTGCAGTCAGGACTACAGCTACGCGTGTGAGATCTGCATGTAGTGCATTTATAGTCTGTATGTGCACACTGAAACAGCACGGGAACCTTGGCATGCGTCTATACTGCATGCGGAATTCTGAACAGAATCTGCATACGTGCCTTCTCGAGATCGACGTTCATTCAGTTTATCAGCAATTTGGTTTTGAATTATACTGGAATCAAAATCCACAATATTCACAGACATTGCATGCATGCTCCAAAGGCAGCAACATTTTTGTAAAAATTTGAAGCTTCAATATATGTCACAGCAAGACGACATTAAAAAAAATAAGGTATGAGACAGCTTTTCCTACAACAAGGTTCACAAATAAGCTCAGTTAATCTCAGGGAGTTTTTTGTTCCAAGAGTACATGTTCAAGCTAACAGTACATACTAGGAGATGGTCAGATACCAGTTCAAATAATGGAGATAGGGCAGTTGTGTTGAAAAAACATTAAAAGACAATTGGAAACGCAGAATAATTTAGGTTGGAAGAGACCTGGAGGTCATCTGGTCCAACTCCCCTTTTTTCTGAGCACCTCAAGTCCAATAGGAAAAACTCAACTCTGTGAATATCCAAAACACATGAAAATGTGATAAAACTGATAAAATGAATATAGCACAGTGCAACTTCAGTTGAAAGAGATTTTTAAAAAATGTTGACAAATGAAATATTGAATCACTAATGTTCATTTTCAATAGATGTCTTCAGTCATTTTAGCTTACACAAATAATAAGGATTTTAAAAATGCAAAAGAACAGCTACCTGTTCTGCTATATGGTAAATAAGTATTTAAAAACTTTTTTCTTTCCAGTGACAAAAATGCACTAAAAATATTTCACATACCTTAATTTATCTTTGGATACTGACAGCGTATCCGTAGGTCTAAAAACTAAACAAGAAGAAAAAAATCCAAGGCCAAATGTCCTATAATTCAATTAAAGAGAATTCTAAAAATACAAGATTCCAGGTGACAATGAGGTTAACATTACACTAAGCACTTTGTTATTTTTGGTTTTTTTTAACCTTTTAGGACAGTAAAACCTTAATATTTTTGCTACAGCAAATTAAGCTATTAAAACGGGGTTCATTTTTAATATAAAAGCAATGTTTGCATAAAGGGAAATTGCTGCTTTTCTAATCATAAGGTCAGAAACAATGGACAAGTTTCTTTTACAAGAGAAATATGTCAGTAATGCAGTGGCTGGCTAGGCCAGTCTATTTTATAAGCTCTATTTATATATTCAAGTCAAGAGTATCTGGATCAACAGCTAAGTACGGTGCCCTTAGTGGTGGTTTACCTCATCTTGTACATCTCTGATAGGTAGATAGTTTAATCTCACATGCATGCGCGCACACACACAAGATCCTTGAGCAAAATCTCACACCTGTGCACTCCAAAGTGAACGTGCACAAACTCACAAGTGTGTAGGACAAAGCCATTTAAGCCCTCCTCTACTGCAAACGCATTTTCTAATTCAACATCTTGTGCACTCCAACAGGCGATGTTTTTATTACCTGATTCTGAAAATTGTATTGATAAGCCTGTATGGAAACAGTAAATATTCTCCTCTTCTTCCGTGATGCTGTATTTAGAAAAATATGTATTAAATACACTTTCCTCCCCCAGTATAAATAGAAAGGGTTTCCTAATGCAGAAATAGAGCTAAGCTCCGTTAACTAAATACTTAATTTATAAGTGACTCAGAACTACTGTATTTTTATTTCCTTAATTACTTGCTAGATAGAATGGACCCATTAAAAAAATGGAACACACTTATGCAGCTCTTTTCGAGGCTGCAAGTCGCTTCAATTCATCTCTCCTTTTACCAGAGTTTGCGGTGAATGAAGAGCATCACAGACACAACTTCCTTTTCTGTTTGTTTTTGTTAAAGGATCAGTATCACAAACTAGAAGATGTACATTTTAGCACTCTCTCCTCTTCTAAACAGGCACTGCTTCACAGTTAAGTCACTCATCCTTCCTTAAGATTTAATCAAGCCACTGTATCTTCCATCCACGTTTTAAAAAACTGAAAAAGTTAGAGACACATACTCATAGGTGAAAAACAAAGTACTGGCTATATTCTTTAAACTTCACGTTTATCTCTTCTACAAGAAGACAGAATCGTTGGAAAGTGAAGATAGAAGGGACTCAATTAAAAAAAAAAAGTGCCATGTGGAGGAATAACTGCCCTTTAAACATAGTACTGAGAGCATTCCATGTGTGAATTCACACTTACATAAACACTCCAGTCGTTAAATAAAGCAAACTGCCACAGTCACATTAAAACAAACTTCATAGAGACTATACATTCAAAAAACTTACTAATGAGCAATACTGTACTAAAATGTAAACAACCATTGTGTCACAGAGGCCTGCCAGTTGGAACTGAAGATTCATGAACCGACTTAAGAGGAGTTATTGACTAGAAGTCTATTATAACTGCTCACCTGAAATAGGCTGAAACAAAGAAAAGCCTATAATAGTGTCTAAATTTTTTTTTTTGGTTGTTCTTTAGACATTGATTTGCTTTCATTCTACAACACTAAGCAGGCAATTTCATAACAACTGAGTAAAAAAAACAGGCATTACTTTAGCAGAACATGCAGAACATGGAGTTTTTCTACTTGGTTCCATTAACTTACAAGCAATTCAGGCCCAATGGAAGCAAGAGTTCTTTTCCAAAGTCAAGTCTGCAATCCTGGCTGATCATCGACATCCTTCAAGGGGTCCTGTCAAGGCATCGAGGCTGCTGTCTGTATCTGAGGCCAATGTTTGCTCTGTTGACATGGATGAAATGTCATTGATAGATGATGACTGTGAAGGACTGGTGTTGCTATTCACTGCTGCATCTGTGCTAAGTAAACCAAACATAATAAAATCTGAGGCAAGATAATATTGCAGGTACAAATAACCATACCTCTAGGCTCTGAGCATCACTTTCCCCACATAAATCCTTCAAAAATAAAGACATTAATAAACAGTAGAAAAGCAAGCACTAGAGTTCCATAGCAGTCAAAACCCAAGGTGAACATCAAGAGGAAAATTTTATTTTTCTCCCTCTCCTGGAAGGAAGGACAGTGAATAGTCACCTGGGTATCAAGAAATCTAATAGATACAGCTCAAGGTGTTGGACACACAAGACTTAAGTTCTCCTACAACTTACTCCATAACAACGGAAAACTACTACCCATGGATGTCCAAAGGCTGATCAGAATCAAGTCCTGAACAACAAAACTTTTACCTACCTGGATTATTAAGTGGGATTTCCTCATTGGCTAGTGCAACAGATCAGCACTGTGTATCAGTTACAGGAGAACTACTGAAACAATGACTAACCTGAGGGCTGATCTTTTACCACACCATTCTTGCTCCTTTCTTCCCAGTCCATTACTTCTTTGTATATTAATTCTTAAAAGAGAAGGGCAGGAGGAATCAGAGAAGAGAGAGAAAAAATGTAAGATACCGAGTATTTGTATATAATTCACATATGTGTAAAGGTACTATGAAATAGTTAAGGGTCAGCCTGGAAGTACAATTGCACAGGTGCTTTTTTTTTTTTTTTGGCCTTTTTTCAATCTTTGCCATAGGCAAAGATTAAAGAGTTCTACAGATTTTCTTTATGCATCACTGAAAAACACTAGGCATGTACCAAAATCAACATATGTTTTATAAATAGTTGTCCTTTTAAAAACAACAACTACCTCACTTCAAAACTTTATGCATGAAAACCCTCATTTACTAATCAAGGATGATTTAGGATACAGGCACCTGAACAACAACAACAAAGATCTGATCTATAACTTTAAAGGAGCACCCATTATTCTGTTTCCTATGTCTGTAGGATGGTTCTGATGGCCGACCTCAGCCCCTTCCAGAGCAAAAGGATTACTACTGCTGCAGAGCACCAGGTTCACTGTAAATTATACTTTCAGTCAACTCACAGTAGCTTGGTAGCCTTAACGTAACTAAGAGTAACAATATTTAAATAGATTAAGACCTCTTTAATTTTAAGTAACAACATTACAAATGGATTCAGTTAAATCTAACTGATGCATTTTAATTTTCTGCCTTGCATTGGTCCAAAATAATTTAAAGTGTACCTGTGCAGACACACCCTAAAGAAAACATATATATAAACCAGAATCAATAACTGAAATTTATAAAGCTATTTTACAACAGCAAGCAACTTCCGAAGTACTAAGCAAAGATATCTATCGCCTTTGCTCCTCTGATGGTGGATGTGTAAAATGTGAACTGCCTCACCACTTCATGTTTTTGACCAGAACTGTAAGGTGTAACTGATTTCAACACCACCACGCTGTTTATTATTTTAAGCCAACAGTTTAACCTATTTAGTTAATAAATAAGCAATGATGAAAAGTAAAAAAAAAACACCAAAAAAACTATTCTGCTATTTAAGACCTCTAGAACAAATGAAGTAATAAATATTGTCAAGAGATACGGTTTCAACAACACACACTGAGCAGAGGCACATGTTGCTCTTTCAATGAATTTTCTATCAGGAAATAACCCACTGAGATTACAAACATTTAATAATAAAACGCTCAGAGGAAGGTAAGAAAAAAGAAAACTGCAGCATCTTGTTGAACAGACTTCAGAATGTTACATGTATATACACACATACACATATATGCACGTGTATGTAGATATATTTATTGCCACATGCAGTACTGCATAATTGGAACAGTGGGTTCCAGTCAGTTACTTAATCTGGCACACGTGTACTGCAAGCCACACATTAATAACACCAGTTATTACAATAAATGTCATTTGTCATGCTCACTTTTTACCTTTCCATTCTTCAATTGCATGTTCTCTTTCTTCCAATTGTGCATCATAGATCTGAGGTGGAGGCTACAAAGAAAAAGTGAAGTGTCTGCTACATCAAGTTAACACAAGCAATCATAGCTAAAAAACCTTAAAATTACAACTTTTTTAGCATTTTGTCATCTTCATCTTTAGCAGTCTATTTCCTATCCCTCAAAGGCCCATTCATGTTACAGCTCCAGAATTTACTTTTAAGTCCTGCCTCCCACTGAAAGGCTGTTTAAAAGCGCCAACTAAAATTAAACTCATTGCGAGGCTTTATGTGGCCTTAGAGAAAGTCCCCTTTTCAAAAAGCCCTAGGTTACCACCAAATAGACAACTCTTCTGTGAAGGGAACTATCAACAGTCACTTTCAAAATCATATCAACCCCACTCCAGCAGCTGTTCTTCAGGTGATTCTGCCTCTAAAGTTGATCTGAAAGCTTTATGTGTGGCTTTTGCTAGCCACAGAATGAGTTCCAAGCATGCTCTCGACTAAAACCAAAGGTATCCAGTTATTAAACTGATATCTGAAAATTTATTTTAAATGCAAACTTACAGCTTCTGCTTCAGCTGGATCATACCAGACAGTAATATAAGGATGACGTAAGGCTTCATCTACAGAAATTCTCTTGTCTGGATCTACTACAAGCATTTTTGATAATAAATCTCTAGCTTGGCTGGCTAGAAAGTAAAAATGGAAAGAACACACATGTAAAAAAGAGTTGCAGAGTTTAACATCTGACACAAAAATGAATACTTGGCACACAGGACATACACCGTAACAGACTTCACTGGGAAAACAGGCCCAGAAATCCAAGCTTTCCTGTACAGCTACATCATTGTTTTTTAAAAATGAGGTCTACCTCATTTTGCTATTATCTAAAATAAACTCTGCAGCTGATAGCAACCAACCTCAACTTTCAACGGTCCTGCTGTTACACAGTTTACAGGTTATTTGGCACTAACTAGTGAACATCAAACACACCAAACATTTTTTATAAGCTTTAAAAAATACATCTTGGTACAGCAGTGATCTGATTTCTGTAATATCAAATTAGTTTTGCTTTTAAAGGTGTTACTGCATGGTAACTGGGTACCCATTGTTGCAGTGGCACTTTACTGACTTTTTTATATGAATTATTGTTGTAATAATAAAATAGACTGTAACAAGTTACCTCATAAAAAAAATAATTGACCATCCAGAGAATAAGGTGGAATTTTTAAATCAGCAATTATCTAAAGTCAAAGTATAGCCAAAATTAATTATATACACACATGAACTAGAAAAAGATAATTACAAATAATCTCCATAACAATTATTACTGCCAAAGAACATTTAAGTGACAGACATTATTAAATGGATCACAATTAAACAGAATACTCAGAACAGATAAATAGTTCTGTATTTAAAGACTGCTACTAAGATTTCAGGACATGTTATAAATGAAAGAAACAGAAGGCATACAGCTCGTAATATTGACACCTATTACAGTAATTTAAAAAATAATATTAAATGTTTAAGTGGATTGTAGACATTTTAAATCAATATGTTTAAAAAGAGAAAAGGCTTGCCTTACTTTTTAACTTGTCACGATCAGATTCTGATGGAAATATCCAGTCTGGGAAGAGCTCTTCAAATTTAATACCAGGATATTTTGGCCTGTTTTCTACATAATTCCTCACTGTAGGCTGTAGTTTCTTCATGAAGTCTGCTGATGGTGTTCCTAACTGTTCAATAACTTTATTCCATTGATCAATATCTGCACCGTATCTTTAGGAAAATCAGCTGAAGAATTTGAAGTCTGCACTATACAAAAATATCACTTAGAGAAATCTGAAAAGTTAATGAAAACTTGAAGAAAGGACACATATGAACTTCATTCTAGCATCAACGGTATTCTGAGCTGCCATGCAAAAAGCCAGATGGACACAGAAATAAGACTCAGATTTTGTAATCTTAAGGACAGGCTAGAAGTGCTGGACAATGCATTATGCTTAAGTATCTTCTGCTAATTATTTTCTATTGGCCAGTATTGAAAGCAAGACTTTTTCAGACACCAAAAGCAGCTTTATTTTGCAAGCCTGTCCATAGCAAAATAGCTATAAGGACAGAAAAGAAAGGCTGCTGCTGAATCTACTGAAGTACAACACATTACAGAAACACATATCTTCACACATATCTTCAACACTGAAGATTCTTGAGGGCAGGGAAAAATATATGAAAAAAAAGCACAAGTACATCCCATTCACAGTGAGGAATGTTATGCCTGTCTCCTAAAGAAATCAGGCTTTGGGTGGTAGAGGTTTCTGGGGGAGTCGCCTGGATGGTTGGAGGATTTTTGTTGTTTTTTGTTTTGTTTTCTTTTTCAACTTCAGGCAAGGTTCAAAGGAGTTCAAAGGAGGTTTTTAACAGGTTCTTTGGTTTAAAAAGTCTAGTTTTTGAGTATTACCACAGTTGATACTCTGTTCTTAAATTCAGAATTTAAATATTGTATAGGAATTGCATTTACAAGCCACAAGCTGAAGTTGTGCCTCACATTTCTTCTGGACTGTCCCTTCTCCCTCTTCAAGTGAAGACATTTCCCCTAGACATGGTGACACTCGTTCTGGAGGTACCGAAGCCCACTCTGAACAAGCCTAGTCCGGCTAACGAAGCTCATTTAGCACACTGAGAAAACACTGCATTAGTATTCCTGATATTTAAGTTTATTCAGACTTACACTTCACAGTTTTTCTGATAAAGAGAACATGCAAGTCCAGAAGAGTCTAACCACTGACCTTGCAAACATAACCTAGCACTTCAATCTATCCATTCTCACAGATTCTGTAACAAAACAACAAATTTGTTGCACTTTGAATTAAGATGTATTTAAAAAACAGAGAGGCTTTTATTTCAGTTAGTGTGCCAAGAACACAACTAGAAATATATGACTAGTCACTGCTTCATGCTAAGACTTTGGACTTCTGATACAAAGATTGAAAATTATATTTGCTTACTGAATATATTCCAATGGAAAAACTATACTAAAAATCAAAATTAAGAAGTCAATATTGTTAACTCTCATGCTAAAACAAAGCACATACAAAAGAAATTTTAACATACATCAGGAAATTTTGTTCGTAGCTGGAAAACGGATTTCAGTGAGATCTCCACCAATCTACATTCAGGAAGATGCTTTTTCTTTGAGTAACAGCAATCTGGTTAGCTAATCAAATCAGAGCCCAGTCTATTGTGGTCTCAGAGTACTGAGAGCAGAAAAACTTAATGACTTATCCCCCTTTAGTAATAAAAACTGGAAAAAACATCATCTCTGTCGGATTGCTTGAAAATGCTTTACAGGTACTGAAAAAAAAAAAAATTAAAAAAATCCCTAATTAAGAGGTGAACTTGAAATAAGCTAAGCCTGTTATCAGAAACCCACGTGGGAGAAAACCTGACTTTCCATGTAAAGCATGCAGAGCGTGCAATGTGAACAACCTTACAACCCACGGCCAGAACTACCCTTCCTGTACTAGTGACCGCAAGGCCAGCAGGAACCAGAGCTGCTTATAGTCCGTGCCAAGTATGCCTGCCTACTTTTTGGGACTCTGGAAGAAAAACTGGCAACAGTCTTACTACAATCACAGTAAAGCAAGATTTTTCCCAAGGAAGCACGAATACCGCCTCATCCTTTTTGCATCAGTCAGGCAACTACTTTCCCTCCTCCCGCGGGCTGGAAGAGCATTGAAACCACTCTGGTGCTGCTAGGCTTTCCATTATTGCATCTCAGGAATCTGCGTTGCCTGTTTTTTCCAAGTTTTTCATTTCCAATGCAACAACAACTGCCAGTAACTCAAGCCAGTAACTGTAAGACCCAGTTCATCCTTTGCAGTGCTTGTCAGGAGCGGGCTCAGTGCATCCATCGCCCTGGCGACACGGAGCACCTCAGTCCAGCCACAGCACAAACCCACCCCACAACAAGTTGAAAGCTTCATGGCCATGCACACCAGCATCCCCCATAAACCACACTCAAACCAATCCTGCAGCTGAAGGTAAAAGAAAACAATCTAACTGAAGCTGTTATCTCACAGGAAAAGTCGCAGCAACACAAACAGTTACTAGCATTTCACATTAAAGAGAACAGCAAGTCTTGCAAGAAGAAAAAACCCCCAAAGTTGTGCACTTTGGTAAGACACTGGGGGAGGAGACTCCTTGAAACATAGACTGGTGGAGCTTCAGAGACCCCCAGAGAACCACAAGTGGTATCTTGCATTTTCAACAAGTACAGACAAAATTTCCTTCGTTTTTTCATGAATAAATCAAAATAGCCCATGCTGACATGCAGGTGAAAGACACATAACATACACGAAGAATTGTGTTAGGTTGGTCTGAAGGCTTCAAAAGGTAAAACAATAAGTAGAGAAAGGAAGAAAGGTGGAAAACAAAAAGACTTATTTAACAATTAATCATTTTTACTACTAAATAATGCATGATCAACTGTTGAAGATTAGTGTCATGAAATTTAGCATTAAAAGTCCTCCTCTAATATACATAGGTATCTGAGCACATACTTGCTATTTTTAGTGGTGGACTCAACTTTTCCTTGCTGATAAGCAAAAATATTATACTTTCTTCAAAAGCTTGAACCACAAGCAGCTATAGCTTCTTACGACCTACCACCATAACTGGTAATTGTGGTTTAATTACATTGTATAGATTTTATTTATTTACTATTTTGAACATCTAGTCCTACAACACTACTACTTCGTAAGATATTATTTATAAAGGATGAAACTGGTTTTGCTCTAATTTTTATAACTGGAACTTGATCACAAGTCAAATGTCTTAAATTTTGTTTCTAGGGAAATATTTGTAAATACATCAAAATAGTCAAAGAACCTTTACTTTACTAAATGATCACTTCTGTTCATTTAATACAGTGTAAAGACTTGTTTGTGATCCCATGATATATTATTGAGATTTCCAATCTCTAAGGCATAAAAATATGAGGGTTTTGTTTGATTTTAATACAGTAAAATTTCCTACAATCACTATTGTACAAGAAAGCACAATTTTATCAAGACAAATCTGGGTCAAAAATATTGGAAGGAGGAATGGAGGAATAACAATCTCAGAAAAAGTAAGCCCAAAATAAATTTTTCATAGAATGAAAAGAACTCCAAAAAGAAAAAGTTTTTATTTTTATAATAAACAATAGTAATTAAAAAAAAAAACCCTCTCTCATGCAGTGTGCTTGCAATTAGGACACTGCTGTCCAGCAAGTAAAAAAAATTGATTGAAACTAAAAAATTGTACAATAAAAAGAATTAGTCTACTGTTCAAACAAATAGTAAGCAAAATCCATGCAGAGTAAAAAAGGAGCTTTGTAGGCTCTTGTTTATAACACTTATCTACAAAGAACAAGAGTAAGAAAATATACTTACTGCTATTTATTTTTTAAACCTAACAGTACCCTTTTTTTAAGCTGCAAAAGCTGAAGCTCTTAATATAAATTCTATGGATTCAGCTAGTACAAATGACATTAAATATAGTCTACTAGGAAAATAAAATGGAAAGCTCAACAATTTGGTTAATGACACTAATTTCAAATAGTACAGTAGATCTAGTAAAACATATTATTGCAAATACTGCTTATGCTTTTATATAGATCAAAATAATTGTGTTTCTGTTGGAAGTGGAATGGGCTTCAAGGATGACTAGGGAAGGATACGATCAGTGCCTTGGAATATCACACAACCTTTCACCAATTCTCCCATGATGCACCCAACTGACCAGATATCAACTGAAAGTAAAAATGAAATGACAAAATTATGAAGTATCATGAACAAAAGTGAGGAAAAACAAACAAAAACATCTAGCATCTACAGTAAAACACAACAATGTGGAAAACCAAACTGCTAACATGAATTTTCAATCATATCAACACCAACTGACTGTTCCTAGATTTTGTATTAGCATTTCGTAAAATATAATCAGCATTTACATTTCTGAAATGACCGTGAAGGATACAATCTCTTCCTGGGAACAGGACTTTATGGAGGACCATTTCTGCCATAATGCACCCAACAGACCAGATATCCACTATCATATGTTAGGTGCAACAAGGACAAAAGATTAAAGAGGTTTTAAATACGACAATTATGTTTTTGTATGCTCACACTGTATTCCTACAGTCTTCACACAATTTATTTTCTGTCCCATCTAGAACAGCCTCTGCTAAAGTTCTGATCCACATCAGCACTTGCTCTACAACAAGCTGCTTTGCGCACTAACGAAAGTTTTTTTTTCATCATCAGTGGCCCAGCAAGGTCCTGTGAGTTCTTTGTTTTACAGAACCAAAGTTACATGTATGCAAAAAGCACAGTATCCTCAAGCCCCTGTGATAAACCAAAAAGATACTAGCATAGAAGTCCAGAGGAGGCATTATATTACTCCACAGCTCGTAAAAACCATCAGGTAAAACCCACAATAATGCAAGTCAAGGACAACCTCCTTGCCAGTTTTGTTAGCTGAACTTTCAATACATAATAGCTGTGTTGTTTTTGATAATATAACAGCCAGCCTCTGAGTGCTATGCAGATTTAACAGAGTATAAGATATTGTTTATTGTAGGGAACTGAAACAGATTTTCATAAGGTAATCACAGAAGCAAAATGGGACAGACTGCTAAAAGAATATGCTTCAGAATAAAATCACATTGATAAAAGAGTTTATTATCTATAGACTGATGATTGCTAATTTTTAACATCATTCCGCATAAGTGTCTAACCAGTTTTTTTTTTTTTTGTAGGATAAAAAATGGCAACAAAACAACAGATGAAAAAATAACAATAGCAGTATACATTAAGTGGAGATAGGCATGGAGAGTAGAAAACTAGTATATTCTCCAAAGTTATTACAGTGTAGTTTTTGTTATTTCCAATATCATGATTAACAACAAACATGGCAGGGGGAAAGAGTCCTTCTCCCCAGCTTTTAAAGCTGTTATGTTCTGAAACAGATACGCTATAGACAAAAGATTTAATGCATTACTCCAGCAACTTACCGTTCTCTTTATATCCCATTCCAAGGATAACCTCTGGCGCTCTGTAATACCGTGTTACTACATATGGAGTCATCATGAAGTTAGTACATGCTGTTCTTGCCAGTCCAAAATCAAGGATTTTGAGTGTACAATCTGATTTTACTACTATGTTGCTGGGTTTCAAATCCTAACAAGAAATAACTTCAGTTAAGGAAGGACCAACATACAGAATAATACACACCCATCCTCCACAGTTAATATACACCAGCATTTATTTATACACAGACTGCACATTTATACACACAACTGCACATTTATTTATAAACAGACTAGAGACAATGCTGCACAGCTAAGTATTCAGAAAAATCAGAATGAAAGTTGTCTGCAGTCGTAATTTACTGAGCTGTGCACTGACAGTGTAGTCGGTTACGCGATGGTCTGTATAAACACACAATGTGTACATCTCTCTGCTTCCTTTACCACAGTCAGTGGACCCCTTCCGGGTATGAATAGGTGCACGGTAAAGGAAACTGTTCCAAATACTGCCGTTACTAGGGCACAGATGTTAAAGTCAGTATCGTGAATTAGTCAAGTACCTAACACACAAAGCATTAGTAAGTATTTGTTAGTGACAGACAGGCCACCTGCGTTACAGTGATTACCAAATTTCACAGAATTAGGATGTGGTGAAAACACAAAGTTACCCAATGAGCGAGGAGAAAAATAAAATATTTTTTAGGAGATACACCTAAGCATACGTCTTATGAGAGGCATCTGAGGGAAGTGGGGTTGTTTACTCTGGAGAAAGGGAGGCTGGGGGGAGACCTAATTGCTCTCTACAACTACCTGAAAGGAGGTTGTAGGGAGGCAGGTGTTGGTCTCTTCTCCCACGTTAACAAGTGACAGGACAAGAGGAAACAGTCTCAAGTTGCACCAAGAGAGGTTTAGATTGGATATTAGGAAAAATTTCTTCACTGAAAGGGTTGTCAGGCTGCTCAGAGAAGTGGTGGAGTCACCATCCCTGGAGGTATTTAAAAGATGTGAAGATGCAGAGCTTCGGGACATGGTTTAGTGGCAGACTTGGCAGTACTAGGTTAACGGTTGGACTTGATCACCTTAAAAGTCTTTTCCAACCTAAACGATTCTATGCCTGACAGCAACAGCTGTTATTGCACCCAAAGGAATATAGTGTTCAGGAAAGCAGGGATAACTGCATTTTATTCACCAGGCATCAGGAGTAAAGGCATTACACATGTACTAGTACATTTATTCTGCTCGTGTTTGACTTAGTTCCAACTACACAAACCATGTTCTCAGGTACAGAACTTCCTTTTCTTAAAGGAGATAGGGACATGCAAATAGTTCATGTGGGTTTGCATGTTTCCAGAAGACAGCAAACCTTCTGCAGAATGCTACTGCATTTATTCTGTCTGGTCACAGTCTCTGATGCAATTCCTACTATTCCAGTCCTTCTGAACTACACCAGCTTTGTTCCTTTCCTAGCCTGGTTTCTTTTCAGAACCAAATCCCTCATTCTAATAAAGAGTTTCCACTCCAGAAAGGTCATTTTGTTTTGGTCCCAAACTAACCCAGCCTAATACTCACCACTTCAGCTTCCCCATTCAAATAAACTTTGTGCCTATGTTTAGCTATCCACAGGGCAGTTCCTCTTAACACACGTTTTCTTGTACAACCAGTATCAGTTCTGCCTGATCACACTGTTAGCTCCTACGAGATACAATTTCTCAGAAAATGTTGTGTCTCCCCTGTAGCTCCAAATCATAGTCAATACGTCAGGTGGAGTTCAGCTGGAGTTCCACCCCTCCTCACTTCAGTCTCTTACACACCTCACCATAGTTTTAGGAAAGCCCAGTACCAAGACTATCTAGATACAGACTTAAGTTAACTACATATCAACTTCCTTGCTAAGACCACAGGATTTTCATGGTAGATTTTTTCAGCAAAAAAGGAAGTAGATTTGTTGTAATTTATAGAGCTTCTAAGTTATGTTTATGGATCAAATATAAAGAAAAAAGCACATTAAACCAGAACTGGATAGTTTTCAGCCAGCAAGCAAAAAAAAAAGAAAAAAAAAAGCCAAGTGTCTCCAGGAAGCAGGGGAAGAAAACGAAAGGAATAGAAAACAAGCAGAACCGTCAAACAGACTACTCATGTCAAAATAAATAAAGACCAGCAGTAAAACAACAGAAGTAGAGAGGTATATGAAACCTGCACAGGACTTTGAAATTCTGATCATTCACAAACTTTACTTTCCAGAATCACAGAACCGTTGAGGTTGGAAGGGACCTCTGGAGGTCATTTGGTTCAACCTCCTTGCTCAAGCAGGGCCACTGCAGCCAGTTGCCCAGGACCATGTCCAGATGGCTTTTGAGCCTCCAAAGATAGAGATATTTAAGAGGTAAACACTACATTTTAAAGATTTATTCTTCTAGGTGAAAGGTCCACAGATGCTCACATTTTACCTTTTCATCAGTTCGGCATTAGTTAAATCCACACAGCTAACCTGATTTAAGATCTATTTACAATGCAGTCTTTGAACAAGAAACAGTCTTCAGGTTTAACAATATTCTTATGAATGAAATACAAACTTATGAAATAACAAGCCCCTGCCTTCCACCCTGTTTCTTAAGAACATCTGTGTTTATAAAGAGTATTGTTAATGATCTAATACTACCTACTCTGTGGATGATACCAGCTGAGTGGAGATGTTTGATACCACATAGCATTTGGTAAAGAAGATAAGACATTCTTTCATGATCCAATTCCATATGAATAACTTGGCACAAATTTGCATCCATCAGTTCCATAACCAAATATCTAAAGAACAAGAAAGAAAGCATTAAGAAAACTCAAGTCTTACTTTTCACATCAAGTTTAAGCTTAGAGAGATTTTAATAAAAGTCAACTACTTTACAAACACAAGTGTCAAAAAGCTTATGATTTAAAAAAATTGTGCGTGACCAATGTCAAAATTAAATTAT
>WHYT01017313.1:0-20363 GCA_009806455.1 Tetrax tetrax
GCCTCCCCCTCTCTGCCCCTGCTCAGCTGCTTCACATCTTTTTTTTTTTTTTCTGTTTTCCTCTTCTCCCCTTCTTAAATAAGTTATCGCAGAGGCGCTATCACAGGACATTCTGCTCCCAGTTGGCTTGGCCTTGGCCAGCAGCAGGTCCTCCCTAGGCCCGGTCGAGTCCACTGAACAAAGGGGAGCGACTTCTAGCAGTTTCCTACAGAAGCTGCCACCTTAGGCCCCCCCTCACTAAACAAAACCACAACATTGGCATACACTGGATGATTTAAATATTGTTTGACACTGCCTAAAGTTTCATTTTTAAAAATTAATGTACTGCTCCTACATAACAGGTAGTATAAGAGGGGAACTAAGAAGGTAACTTGGACTGCTTTCAGTTTCTGATGGCCCTTCTGATATACCATCAATTGACCATATGTCATTATTGTATTACTTAGGACACATCATATTCCTAAAGCAAGAGTGTAAAACATCGTCTATTACTGACAATGAAGTCGTAGTGTAAAGAACGTGTTCTAAACTTAATCTCAAACTTTGGGAAAAAATCTAATGTTTATGTTGCAGATTTGTACAAATCTCTAGGAAATCCAGCCCATGATCTCTCAAAGATGAGTTCTTTTTCAAAATGCACTCACTCCTGTGCTCCCTAGTAGGATGAAAACTAATGGTTTTTATACAGCTCACCTTGTTATTTAAGTCCATTTTCCACAAAGAAGATGGGAAAACAAGGTGTAAAAGTTGAACTAGCAGTTAAGAATTGTGGCTTGCTTTCAAGCCAGCTGTTTAATAACTTCCTCCTGCAAACTCTGCTTCTGTCATTCTGTACCCTTAGTGGGAAGTGCTGTGCCATAAGCAACTTAATATTCAGCTTCTTCTGTTCCTGTCTGTTGAGGTTTGGGCCTGGATACTTTTAACTCAACTTATGTTTGTTTGACAGTTCATCCCTGCAAGAGTGAGAGGATATCAAACAGCCTTTAAGCAAATTTGCCTAGCAAATAGTCCAGAATATGCTAAATACTCTGATTTTTACTTGAGGCAAACTTAAGACAGATGAAGTCAGCTTTCCCATTTCTTTCTTTCTGTTGAAAAGCGGTTATTTCCATCAGAATTAAAATAAAATCTTAGCAATGTAAATAAAAATTTGCTTTCTCCTTTATTCTTTATTTGAAAAAAGAAGTCTCTTTTTTTTTATATATTATTAGAGCTTCTCCATGTGAAGCTGAACTTCAGGAATTAGTGCATCAAATTGACATCATGGTAAACAGCAACAAAGTGGAATGGGAAAGGAAGATGAAAGCCTTAGAAGCAAAGATGGATATCCAAGATCAAGAATTAGCAAGTGCTCAGAGCAAACTGGATCAAAAAGGTCAAGAGGTATTTATGAATATCACATTCTATAAAGAAAGTATTTATTTGGGGAGTTAAAATAGTATGCTCTAAATGCTCTATAAGGGGAGCACTGAGAGAACTGTTTGTTCTATCATGTAAAATTATCAAACACCCTTTAAAGGTCACTAATTATCCTTAGTGTTTTGTTTTAAAGTGTGCTTCTGTTCTGAAAAGTGATTGTAAAAATGTCATTGAAAGTCTCATATTTTTCTGTTTCCCTGAAGTCTAAACCAAATATTATCAGTTTAGCTGTAAAAAGATAATTTGCTGTTTTTTTCTAAAAGTCAACACTAGAAATTTTAAATGGAAATGTACAGTTCAAAAAGTTTCACAAAATTATGTATTTTAATTCCTGTTTATACCTCAATTTTATAATTTAGCATGATATAGTGTCTTTGTATTATACTTTTATTATTAATAGTGAAGATTCAAATGGTATTACCACTTAGACTTGCTTATCAAACTGAAAGCCCCAGTGTACCTGGTGGTGTCTGCACTTCGCAGTCTTGTCTGCTGAACATTCATAAGTGTCTAAACTGCCAGCTGGAGTTTGGAAACTGAAATAACTCTCCCTAATGAGCAACGAGGAATTTGGCCTTAGTCATTGCAGTCAAAGCAGCCAAGAGAATAATTCAACTAGCCACTTCTTAAAGCATCTATTTATTTGTCTGTACAGAGTTGTTATCTGAAATGTTTTAGCAACTTCCACCTAGCTTCCAGCTGCCCCTCCAGAAAAACATAGGTATCATGTATGCTCTTTATCTTATTTTTCAGATCTCTGTGAAACTCTCAGGTGATTCAAGATATCTCAAATGGCGCTGTACTTAGGGAGCTGAAATGACACTCTAGTGTCTCTGATAATTTGTACATAAGTAGTTGAAAGCCACTTATATGATTATATAAGCCCTTCAAGCAAAATTTTCACAAGAGGGCACAGCAGTTTGTTCGTATAGCTGGGTCAGAAATGCTTTCATTAAATGGTCTTTCATGACAGTATTTTTCTTTTGACTCATACAGTATTATCATTAAATCATAACTTAAGCACACAATGAGATTTTTTACTATAAAATCCCTAACTTGATTGATACAATCTGGGTTTGTGGTATTCAGTTTTATTATTAAGTTACTGAATGAATATATATTTTAAATATTTATCTTTCAAGCAACAATCTTCTTTCAAAGTTTCAAATGACTATTCCAAAAATGACATATTTTGGAACACTTTAGAAAAGGTAAATTTGAATGCTTATTTTAACTGTAGGTGGGACTACTTCGACGGAAACTGGAAGACTTACAGAAAACTAAATATGAAATGGCTCACAATTATGAAACTCAGCTTCAAGCACTGAAATTTCAAGTAAGGAAAATGTCAGATTCATTATTTTATGATTGCAGTATAAAGAGCTTATATGTGCCTAATGGTATAGATGGAGCTTTATGGATTTGGGAAAGATGAATTGTGTCATACAAATGATGATGACTACAGCCTCCTACCAGGCTTCATTATAATTTCTGTACTGACATGTCCAAACTCTGTAGATGCATTTGATGTGATTGTGACAGTTGTTATGAAGATAAATACTCAATTTCCTGACTCTGGACTAGTAACCTAAAACCTTGATGAATGAAGAAAATAGATAATTAGATTCATGCTAATAAAACTCCGAAGCACATTAGGAAGTTTAAGACTGAAACTGTGCTCATCATGTCTTTGCTATGATTTTTTTTCTGTTTTAGTTTGCCTGATTTACAGGGATTATCAAAGTGGTCTGATAGCTTTCCATAAGGGAAAAAACTAGAGCAATCTGGATTATTGACATTTGGAACTTGTTTTGGCTTTATTTATTTCAGTATGTGCTTGCAGCCCAGAAAGACAGTCATATCCTGGCCTGCATAAAAAGAAACATGGCCAGCAGGTTGAGGGAGCTGATTCTCCTCCCCTCTACTGTGCTCTTGTGAGACCCCAGCTGCAGTACAGCTTCCAGCTCTGGAGTCCCCCAACATAAGAAGGACATGGACCTGTTGGAGAGGGTCCAGAGGAGGTCACAAAGATGATCAGAGGGCTGGAGCACTTCTGCTGTGAGGACAGACTGGGAGAGTTGGGGCTGTTCGGCCTGGAGAAGAGGAGGTTCCGTGGAGACCTTGTTGCAGCCTTTCGATACTTAAAGGAGGCTTATCAGAAAGATGGAGAGAGACTTTTTACCTAGGCCTGTAAGTGGTAGGACAAAGGGCAGAAGTTTTAAACTGAAAGAGAGTAGATTTTGATTGAACCTGAGGAAGAAATCATCTGTGATGAGAATGGAGAGACATTGGCACAGGTTGCCCAGAGAAGCTATGGATGCCCCATCACTGGAAGTGTTAAAGGTCAAGCTGTATGGGATTCTAAGCAGCCTGGTCTAGTGGAAGGTGTCCCTGCCCATGGCAGAGGAGTTGGAACTGGATGATCTTTAAGATCTCTTCTAAGGCAAACCATTCTATGGATCTGTGATTCTATTTGGCTGTGTTTGCTCTGTGCCTATATTTTTGTTTCTTCATTATTTTCCACTTCAGTCATGAATCTAAATTCTTAGAGAACTTCAGTCTCTTCTATTTTTCAGATTTTAACAAGTTAACATACACGATTCTATATTGTTTTTACTGCTATTCTACTGTTTCCTTGACTGGATTCTCTTACCAGAGATTTAGTGTTATAATTAAAAATTTCCAGTCATCACACTTACTGTAAAATAATCTTGGATTGCATAAATTGGCTGTCATTATTTTCATTTAGAGGTGATAACACCCACTGAAATCCATCAAACTAGTAAATCTATAACTTATTTTTAAGGTTATATTGTCTTTAATTTATCCTTTCTTTTATATATGGAAATTGATTTGGCAAACATTTCTGTAAGTGGAGAATGTTTTTGTTGTTATGTAATTAAAACTTGGTCATTTGAGAAAGTAGCTAGAAACAAAAGCTGTTTTATAATTTACACAAATTACAGGAGGGCATGTTGTGATAGGACAAGGGTTAATATTTTTAAACTAGAAGGAGGTAGCTTTAGATTAGGTGGAAGGAAGACATTTTTTACACTGAGGGTGGTGAAACACTGGCACAGGTTGCCCAGAGAGGTGGTGGATGCCCCATCCCTGGAAACATTCCAGGCCAGGTTGGACGGGGCTCTGAGCAACCTGATCTGGTTGGAGATGTCCCTGCTCCTTGCAGGGGGGTTGGACTGGATGACCTTTAAAGGTCCCTTCCAACCCAAACCATTCCATGATTCTGTGATTCTGTGATAATTGAGAAGATAATCATCATACAATGAAAAACAGTGTCACTTTTTATGTATAAATTGTAAGGTACCTTTAGCAATGCAGAACTATCCCCCAAAATATAGCAGATGTCTCTTTTCTTATACTTTTTGACATTTCCTGCAATATTTTTCACTTAATTTATTTTTTATCACATACTAAAAATGACTGGGTTTATGTTACATGTTGTTGCTAAGATCATCACTGAAAATGAACTTTCCAAAATGGAAACTCCAGGTCATTTTTCATAAAGCTTTTGATTCTGAAGTTGTTATTTAACCTGCAAGTCTTCTGCATGGACAAATATAATCTGTTTTCTATTTGTATTTTTTTAAATAATCTTACACTTTCCAACCTACAACATTCTCTCTGTAAATCTGATTATACTTCTTGCCAAGATTCTTTTTTTTAGTTACCACTCAGACCACCTAACCTTTCTTTGAGTTTCCTGATGGCTTTTCCTTTTATTTTTATGTAAGAAGTTTGGGTTTCTAGCTTTTAATATCCATCACTTTCCCAATGTATGCCTCTGAACATTTCCTTCTCTCTCAGTCATCCTATTTGTTTTACCAAAGGTTCCAGCACTGATGCTATTTGCATTTTATTTTACAATTCCCATTCCTCTCCTTTCAGCAAACTGTTTTTCTTTGTGAAATATGCATCCAGTACACGTTGACCGAAGAAGTAAACTGTGAAGTGCCTAAGTTAGGAGGCCTGCCTAGTTTGTGTATGTGATAAACAGAAATTTGCCTGTCAGAACAATTGCAAGCATCTCTGCTAGACAGTAGGACTCTCCCACTCTGCTCCTCCAGCTTTTTCCACGTCTCCCTATTGAGTTTCTTACTTAAATTACAGTGCTGCAGTGTCTACAAAAGAATGACTTCAAAGTCCTCAATTCTCAGCTGCACAAACTCATATTTAAAATACAGAGCTTTCCTGACAGTATTAATCTTTGCCTTACCTCCTTTGTCTCCCTTCTTTTGGTTCTTATCCTCACTTGAAAGTTATACCTCCTTCTACTCTGTATAATCTTAAGAAGTACAATTTAGTTTTGCACAAATAGGGTGAGTGTTACTATTTACCGGTAGCATTGTAGCTTTCTTTCCAGATGTATTCTTCAGATCCTCACAATTTTTGTTCCTTCCTAACCTTGGTAGAAATAGAAAGGATTACTTTTTCTAGCTGTAAGAATGCTAGGCTATTCAGAACAAATTTCTCCCTGATATACTGCTTCTGTGGTCATAGAATCATAGAATGATTTGGGTTGGAAGGGACCTTTAAAGCCCATCCAGTCCAACCCCCCTGCAAGGAGCAGGGACATCTCCAACCAGAGCAGGTTGCTCAAAGCCCCATCCAACCTGGCCTGGAATGTTTCCAGGGATGGGGCATCCACCACCTCTCTGGGCAACCTGTGCCAGTGTTTCACCACCCTCAGTGTAAAAAAAGTCTTCCTAATATCTAATCTGAATCTGCCTCCTTCTAGTTTAAAAATATCCCTGGACCTATCACAGCAGGCCCTTCTAAAAAGTTTCTCCTCATCTTTCTTATAAGCCTCTTTAAGTATTGAAAGGTCCTCAGTGCTTTTTACCCTTGCTACTGATAAAAGCAATGTTTTATAGAGCAGCATTCCCACTGAATTGATTGTGTGCCTGACAAATGCAGTAAAACCGGTGTTTTTCTTATATTTGTGAAATAATTCCTGGTAGGTAACCTGAAACTCTCAGACCACACTGCTGCACTCATTCAAATATACAACATTTTGTCATAATTAAATAGCAAAAACTTTAGGGGTTCATCTTCATTACTTTCTTAATCTTTTTAATATATTAATCTTAGTAGTTATTGTCATTTTGAAAATGACAGAAATCTCTCAGCAAACGAACAAGAACCCATTCTTGATCTAAGCACGTTAGCAACTAATTGCCTCACTTAGACATTTAAAAGCTAGATGGCTACGTACGAGCTACCTCAGGCTCCCCTTAGAATCAATGGGGGGAAGTGGACACCCCTAGAATATAATTCATCTCAGCGTATGACAAGAATTTAAAATTGCTGAGATGACTAAGCATTTGGAGGCAGCTTTTTCTAATGCAGAGTAGCTCAGGCTTGGATGTCTAACTTATCTAAGTCTAAACTTAGATAAATCCCATCCCAGAACTCAATAAAATGTCTCAGCTTTTTTTTTTTTTTCGTATATAATATGCAAGTAGAACAACTTGGACCTTATTTTTAAAGCAAATATTTAGTGGTAAATGGAAAGAGTCTTGGTTTTTAGTTAACTTCCAGTCATGATTACTCCAGACTATAATCTCTCTGAAATACCCTACTTTTGTGAAATGAATCTAATAGTCAAACTAAATTTTCTCATTTTGGCCATTCTGTTCCATTTTAGACTGATTGGCTGAAGTGTTGAATCCTATATTTCCTAGCTGTTTTAGCATGAACTGTCTAATACTTGTCTTCATCTGGATTTACTCGTCCCAGTCAGTTCAGACGTGCCATAATATAATCAAGAACAAAACTCCTGTTATTTGAAAAAGGATATCTTTCTTCCAAAGGCAAGGAGTTCCATGTTGTTTGAGCCTTGATAATCTGACCCATTTTAAATATTTTATCTTAACCGTGTTCTCTGGCAAGGTAATTTTCAAATATAGGCAGCTTCTTTGCAAGATTTTTAATTTCATTTTGAAGGTGGTCTCTCAGCTCTGTAAGTCCATGTTACAGGATTTCTATTCAGAAATTTGAAATTGCTCAAGTCTATCCTTGGACCTCCTCATTTAATGAAACTTTCTAGTCTAGGACTATCTATCGGCTGGTCTTTTCCATTCTTTTTGCTGTTCCATATTACGAATTTCCAAAACCTTCTCAAAAGTGTGTAGGAAGTTTTCAGATGATTTTTTAACTCCACTTTCTGTTCTGTATCTTTTCTGGACCTTTTTGGCCATCTGCGCTGACCTCAATTGGTCATTCCAGGTTGGTTCAATAGGATTCCATTCAATTTCCAATTACTTCCTTGGAATTTCTTTTCCAGACAGTAGTTTGCTTGAACATTTAACAAAAATATGAGGTTTTAAGGATTTTGTTAGGCAAATTATTTTATGTTACAGTCGGAATTTTTTAAGTGAAGCCCTAATTATTACAGAGAATGTAAACCACCATATATTTCAGAATTTAAAGGAACAAAACAGCAGGAGAGATGATCAGTATTCATAGTTGTAAGCTACTTTTCTCCTCAACATTCTTCTCAAACTTCTTTCACTCTGCTTCCCTCAGGACTATATTTTTAGTGTTTCTTTTGTCAATATCCTTGGTTTTCCTTTTTTTTTTCCTAAAACCAGATGTGCATATCCCTACCAGCCAGTGTCAGTTTGCTGTATCAAACCTGTTAACAGCCACTAGCCCCTTTGCTTGTGTAGTCTAGCTAACTGTTGATCAGACTGGCCATTTTCCTGAAGAGGCTGGTACCTTCTGAAGAGACTGAACACTGGAACAGGTTGCCCAAAGAGGTGGTGGAAGCCCCATCCCTGGAAACGTTCAAGGCCAGGTTGGATGGGGCTCTGAGCAACCTGCTCTGGTTGGAGATGTCCCTGCTTCTTGCAGGGGCGTTGGACTAGATGACCTTTGAAGGTCCCTTCCAACCCTAACCATTCTATGATTCTATGATTCTACTGGTACATTCCCTTCCTTGTCTCTGGCTGCTTTGCCTCTGACTCCTAAGCCACGCTCTCATGGTAAGATCAGTAGACACAACAGTATTTAGTGTCTAATTCTCATAGACGCGCTTTGATACTTAATGGTTCCAGAAGAATGCAATCATCATATACATAACATTTCAACCATTTTCATGATAAAAAGAAACATGCAAGTTTAAAATACGTTAATGAAAATTCTTCATTCTAGCTAGCGAGGCACCCTTTAAAAATGTCAACACAAGATGGCAGTAAACAAGTGTAGAACATTTCATATAAACATAGAGGAAATGACACTAGGGGCAACAGTGCCATGAAGAACTTCAGCAGAATTAAGTAGCTGTCAAATGAACCCGTTTGAACAGTTAGTTAACATTTATATGAGAGCTTAGTCTTGTTCATCTCTAATAAATTAACTGTATTAATTGATTCTTTGTTACATTGGTTAAATATTTAGAATGCTGAAGCTCCAGTTGGCAATTCTAGTTTAAAGAAAATTTTGGCGCATGGTCATCTTTGATAGATTCTGCATGTTCAACTCTGCTTTCATTTTTAGTTTTCAAAGTTGACACATAGTTACAAAAAGCTGCAGTCACATCAGTTAAAACAAAAAAAGGTTGAAAGAGAAAAATGTGAGGAAAGCCTAGAAACACCATCTGAACTTAACAATTTATACAAGAAACTGAAGGTAAGAATACTTTGTTATTAAATTCTAATTGCAATATTCTTTTAGAACTAATTTGTGGTTTACAGTTGTAAACTTTAATTTCCTGATAATTCTACAAAAATGATATAATTTCCTTGCTCTGCCAAGAAAAGGTGCATAGTTCAAGTTTTGTTTTGTTCTTTTATCCAAGTTTTATTAGTGTTTTTAGTAGTTTTCTGAGTTAATCTAGATAATTTTCTTCAGAAGCGTAACTATAAATAAACTGTACTTTTTTTCCTGATTAATATATCTGTACTGGATAATATAATTTTTTGAGGCATGATACTGTCACATAATGCCAGGTTTTGTAGACTTCAGGTAAACTTTGACCATGTAGCATTAGATAGAAGAAGGATTTGGGATTGGAAAACTGCTTGTTATATACATATCTTGTCAACAGCCGTGCGCCTCAGGCAATTCACAACCTTGACCTCATTGCCTGATTTCCCTAGGTAACACAGGAGGAAAGATTTAGGCACCTAAAAATACATTCCAGAGAATCCAGAATATTGAGTGGGGGACTAGATAATATGAGATGCTGAGGACAGGATTTGGTCATATTCCCTGTCCCTCTGGAAACAGAATGGATTTTAGTTGACTTATTCTTGAATACAGGAAGATACTGATTTCTGATCATAATTCCCAGCCTTGACTTCTCAGAGCTAGAAGTTACTTTATGATCTGTGGAATAATCAAATATTTATTGGGCCAACAGGAGAATTAGCTAGTGCAGAAAACTGGCATGTAGAAAGCGTGTCTCCAAGTTTGGGCTTCTCTTCTGGCTACATTCACTGGGGCAGAAACTGATACCCAGTCTCATTTCTTCTAACTGAGTGATGTAAACTGTAGCTGTACTAAATTTTGCTGCTTCTTTTTTAATTATCCAATAAATTTGCTGGTATCCTGTGTGAAGTGAAACAACTTCAAAAGGAAGAATTTCAGAGCCTGTTAAAAAATAACATTTGTTTCTAGGTAGAAAATTAACATGGGAAGATTCTTATTCTGCATGCAAATAACAATATTAAACTGAGTTTAATATTGTGGGGAGAACAGTCTCACCACTAGTCTGATGAAGCATAGGAGGATCACAAAAAAAAATTTACATTTTCTCTGGTCATCCTTTGTAGAGAGCATAATAAAGTAGTGTGTGCTTCACGTGTTTACTAAACTGGTTCCTGCAGGGAAAGTAAGCAGAGGAATACCAGTTGAAAGTGGGAGCCAGTTGCCTAGCTGCTAAGCATTGTGAAGACTTACAGGCTTATCATGTAGATCTGGGTAAATTGATGACGTAGATGATTTAGACACTTTGAGAACTTGACAAATAAAAATTTAAGTTCTAATAGGCTAAAAGTACTTTCATGTTTAAGCTGCAATTAAGCAGGGGTTTAGGTTCTTTATTTTGGACTTGCCTATCTTCTGTGTTGTCCTGTAAGATATGGGACTAACTTCTGTGACTTTCAGGTGGCTGTTCCTACATAATAGGACACATCCCAGCTCTACGTAGTGTTGCTGTCTCTTCCACATGGAAGAGTCCTTACTGTCAGAAAAACTCCTGTGCTTTGGGCTGCGGCATAGCTGCCAACATCTGTTACTGCAAGAATAACAACCGAGTTCTACATCTGTCATTGACTGAACGTGTCGCTACTGTGAAACTGTCTGATCCAGCTAATTTGAGAATGACCTTCTTCAAGATTAAAATGTGAAAATAATGTAACACAATGCTATAATTTGATTAATTATGCAGTATGAAAAATGAGTGCTTGGAATATATTCAGCAAATTCTAGTATTCAGGAAATAATTACTGTGTTGAAAATCTACTAAGCTCAGCAGTGTTTTAGTAAGGCCTTGAACCTGCAGCCTCATTAAGTAGTCTGAAACTCCATTTGTATCACATTTTGTAAAATGGGAAGATGTTTATTGGTTTAAAATGCCAAAGCAGATATTAGGAAAGCTGTAAGAGAAGACTTACATTAATCTATGTTGGAAAGCATTCTATTTTGTTTCAGTAGCAACTAAAATCTTATTTTTTTAAATTTGGGGAAGATGCCAACTTAGGATAATTATAAAAAATCATCTGTCTTTTGGGAACAAACATTTCCATTGTGAAAAAGGAAGTTCTTGTAACAGCTTGTAAGTATTATAGTTTTCACTGTATAAAACAGTATACTGTTATTTTGCTAATTCTTCAATCTAAAAGAGCAACAGCTCTAGTAACTGGAGTTCTACTTATTCTGTAGGATACTGCCATTAAAGTCTAGTTGTGAACATACAAGATTTGGTATGATTTAAGAGCAAATTCACATGCAGTATAAATAGGAATATAAGTGCAAATACAACAATAGTATTGGATAAATCTGATAAAATAGAATTTGATAAACAGGTTTTTGTTTAAACTAGGTGAACTGAGAACCAGGAGTAGCAATTGTAAAGAGAACAAGAAGTAAAATTTATTCACAGTAGTTGCTGTCCCATTTGTTCAAAAAAAAAAAAAAAAAAAAAAAGAAAAAAGCAACTACTCAAAACATTTGTCTGAATAGTAAAGGTTTGATTCCCTGCTGATTACTCTACCTGACACCGGTACAGCTTTAAAGTCACAGGAACTACCACCAACAAAATGAGTGTATTATAGTCATAACTCTAAGATCTACAGCAATGGAAGTGATTTAAAATATTTTCTCATTTTTATTCAAGAATTGTGTTTACCACTATTTTTTTTTCAGATTAACAGCCGTTAGGACTGTTTGTTTTTTTTTTTTTTCTCGTGAGGATGGCTGAATGACTGGTTTATGTAATTGTTATTTTTTTCTTCTTTCCAAAATTATGGAAAGATTATGTATTAATTAAAAAACTAGATTTTTCTTAGAACTATGGAAATTACAAAGTTATTTAGATTAAGGAAAAAAGTTCTTTTCCCTGTGTTTACTAGGCTTGTTTTGCTTTCTTTCAGGAATTTAAGGCAAAATTGAGAGAATGGGATAAGAAGGGGACAATCTGCCAAAATTATCTTGTTTATTTAGATGCTCAACAAAAATTATTGTCTCAGAAATGTAATTTATTTCAGGTAAAATTCCTACCTATGAGCTTCAGGAAGAAAATGAGCTGTTAGCTCAGCTAGAGTTATTTTAGCTTAATTTTAAAAATCTGAACACCACTAAGCTTACAATCTTACAAGAATCTGACAATACACGGATCTATCGATAGTGAATACACTGCTTTAGGTAAGGCAGAGCCATCCTGAAAGATCTGGTGGCACATACAGTTATTTTATTTTTCTCATGAAAATGAGAAAATGTGTAAGTGTCATGATGAAAATTACAATATTTCTGATTAAAAAAACCATGCAAAAAGCAGTGTATGTTCCTCTTTAGTTTTTTAAGTATACTGTGGAGACACTTTTATCTTCTATGCTATTTATTAATATGCAATTAATTGTGATGAGAAGTTATTAAGAAGTATCTTACCAAGTAAGTAGTACATGCCATTACGATGTTGACTCAAATATAAAGTTCCCTCAAATCTAAGATAGCCCTAATTTTTTGAAGATCATAAATATAGATTAACATAATTTATGCAGAAAAAAAAATTCTGTATGCTACTCCAAAATCACAATTGGAGTTGTTTGTTGGATCACTTATCCCTTTTTTATCATATATGTCAGCTTTCAAGTTAGCATTCAGTCCCTGGTTGACTTTGTGGTTCTCTTTTACTTGCCAATTTGCTTATTACTGTTTTTTATCCAGCCTATTGATCTAGCATATTTTTATTTTTTTAATTCCTTCCAATTCAGAACAAAATATTGACTTGATGATGTCTCGATGACCTATCCTACTGTAAAAAAAATTAGAAAATAACTTACAAATTAACTGGGCCACAAGACAGCCTGAAAATCAAGTAAGGGGAAGCCAATTACGTTGATGACTGGTAATCCCCTTTTCCACTGTTACTAAGCTCATTGCTTCTGAATCTAGTGAAACAGTTTCTTACCAGTTCCTATGAGACTCTTTACTTATATCCAGAGTTTCCAAGGATGTCAGTTAAATTTTATTTTCAGATACTGAAAGCATTATGTTGCAACTATTGATCTTCCACACAAATGTGTTAAAAAAGCAAGGCTTTGACTAGACAAAACTGCTGACTGATGCATGTTGATTATGTAGTTAGACAAGTCGAAATAGAGTACTCAAGGTGATCACCCACATTTTTCTGTGGAGGCTTACATCACTGCCATCAGTGAACTTTCTTTGAAGACAATTTTCTTCACAACTGTAACATAACACCGACTAGTTTATTAAATAAAAATCTGATGGACTGTTACCCCTTAACTGTTCTAAAACAGTTCAGGTTGGATTAGATGACCTTTGAAGGTCCCTTCCAACTCTAGCCATTCTATGATTCTATGATTCTAAAAGAATTAATTGCTCCTGTGTCTTTGTCTCAAACTCCTCTTTTGTGAGGTCTTTGATTTCCAACTGAAGTCCTGTACTCTGTTTTTCACAGGATGCTTTGACATTATGGTATATCAGATTCCATAACTGAGATGTCAGAGGGACATTAATTTATTATCTATAGAAATTAAACTTACCTGCAATTTTCTTTTGGCTTTTTATGTGATATGCAGCCAGTGGTCAGTTCTACTTAGGTGTTCAGCCAACACAAACTATGGGAACATAGTCAATGACATCAAAAGCTGTCTAAAGCATGCCTTTTGCCGTCCTTATCGATGAAATATGCTATTTGTAACTGTCTGGATTTTTAATGTACATTTTCTTGCTCAACTTGATCTCTGTACATGGTATATGGTTTCCAGGTTATATATTGTTGTCATTTTTCAGCTAATTCTCAGTCTTCTGAAAAGATTACCGCTGCTTGTTAATCTCTCAGTAGAGGGATGCATGTGGATATTTTTTTAAACAGCAAAAAACAGTTACCATAGTAATTACGCTTTTTCATGATCCCTGTGAATTCACAAATACTGACAATATAAATTTTCTGAAGTTTTAGGTGTAGGATTTTAATTAGTACAAGAAACTGGATGAAGGGTGGGACTCCGCAGAATGTGCAAATGATTCTTCCCCAGGTTTAAGGATAATGATATCAAAGTACAGTTACTGTAGTAACTGAGCTGTTTATACAATGCTAGCCCTCCAGTCAAAGGTTAATGTCTGTCCTGAGGCACGCACACACACAACTCCTGCTGAGTTCAATGAATCAAAGAAGAACATTTCTCTCAAATTGTTTTTTATAGGTAACTGCTTTCAGTAGGTCATCATAATCACCTTTTTCACATTTGGGCTAATTAACATTAAGTGTTAGGGAAATAACACAGCACAGGAGAAAAACCCTTGAAAAAAATTCTGTGCCCTTGAAAGTTTCTGAAACATCTTTTTTTACTGAGGGCGAGAAACATGAAACTAGAAAAGGAAGTATCCTTTAGACAAGCAGTGCCATCTTTTCTAAGCAAATCCTGCTGAGGATGGAAATAGCTTTATGATTTTAGTAGTAATGGTTTGGTCCTATCAATTTACATATAATTAATGAATTTCATTTAAAAGATTTTTTTATTTTATAGGGACAGACCCAGAATTGTCAATTCCAAATAAGCAATAAGAAACAAAACCAAGAAGAAGTAACTACTTATGGCCAGCCTGAAAGTGAAAAGGATGGGTTGATTATTGAAAAGCTAAAGGCAACTTTGAATGAAATAGCAGTAAACAAGAATAAATTAGAAGAGGAAAATCTGAAACTCCGGGAGGATCTGAAAATGTACCAAAACCAGTGCCAGGTAGTAATAGTATTTCTTTTTCATGATGACTGTGGAATTAATGTTGGAGAATTAATTACTTAGGAGTACACTTTAAAAAGTATTTCTGAGATGCCTGTATAAAAGATCTGTACATTAGGTGTATTCTTTGGAGGAACACAGAATGAGCTGTCAACAGTACATTTTTGGCATAACACTTAAAGAGAAAACAAATATATTTGCTATGTAGTAGTAGTATATTTTATTCTTGTCTGTTTACCTAGGGTTTTATAGCTTTACTATATCTGTATCATCTACAAGAATGTAGCCTAGTTCACTTGGTTCCTTGTATGTAAGTGATTTTATGAAATCTCTCTATCTGATTTGTTGTACGCTGTGCCACATAGCTAGTAAATAAGTATATAGAGAAGTGTATGGTATGCTTCATTATTGAGAGAAGATTTTGCAGTCAATTAATTTTTAAGATGTCAGCCATCTAAGGAACTGTCAGGTTTTATCCTGTCCCTCTTTACCATTTTTCAGTGTAGCTCTGATCTATGAAGACAGCCATTCGGGCCTCTTCTTTTGGTTGTGATATATGAGTTCTGCCAAGATTGAGATAATGCAAGATCTTTACAGCCTTTTTTCCCTAGCTATGTCTGAAATAGATCAGGAATGAGATTCTCATTGCTATTTTTTTTCTGGTAACACAGATGAATTAGCTTTTGCTTATTTATTTAAGGTTCAGTAATATATTGAGTGGCCTATAGTAACTTTGGCTCTTTCTGGAGAAAGATAATCTATTTGTATTTGTAGACAACTTTGCAGAAGTTTAACCTCATATGCAATATACTTTATAGGAATTAACCTATATGTGGTGGAGGTTAATTCCAGGTGGTGTCAGAATAGCCAAGTTTAGCATGTATGATCTTTATACATTTCATTTGCACATCGGTTCACCAAGTCATTGCACACAAGTTATTGGTATGTAGGCAAAAAAAACTCTGTTTCAGGGCCTGTTAAAAAGGCTGCCATCGAAAGCAGTGGGACTAGAAGATGGAGTGGAACAAATCATGGCAATTGGAGCAGACAGATAGATGCTTTACAACCAAGAGAGTAAATGTCAGTGTGCTGTAGCTTTTAAGAAAATCTTCAAGCAAGAGGATTTTTGGAATTATGTGAATAGAACACAGGAGCTGTAGGAAGCACTGAAGACATTTTAAGCAGAAGTGGAGGGCAATAAGTTGCAGAATAACTGTGCTGATGGTGTGGAATACTGCTGTGTTGGTTAGAAAAGCTGCATTAGCAAATAGCTGCAGAAGGGAAACCCTGATGTAAAGTCAATGTATGGTGAAAATGTGTAACTCAGAGAAAATATTTTTTTAGGAATGTCTGTGTGAGAAAGAAGGAAGTATAAGACCTGTTGTTAGCTAGAAGTAAGAAGGTTTGCATGAACAAGTGCTAGGTGGAGAATGGGAATAGTTGGATCTGATGTGGGTACAGGAGGGAGTAGATGGGAATCTTGGTGGGGAGAAGGCTCATGGGAATGGCAACAAGCCTAGTATTGTGCTTCATGTATCTTCTATGCCTATATCTGCTTCTAAATATTTCTCTCATACTGTTAATTAGCAAGGAAACAGTGATAAAGTGAAACGTATGGAAGACCAATTTGTACAGATAAGAACTTTAGAAGATAGACACGGAGACTGCAGACTATTTCTCTACCTTGTGAATGGTCTGACAAACTTGATTGCAGTCATACAATGACCAAGCAATGTGTGCTTGCAGCCCACAAAGCCAACCACATCCTGGGCTGCATAAAAAGAAGCATGGCCAGCACATCAAGGGAGGTGATTCTGCCCCTCTACTCTTGCTCTGGTGAGACCTGCAGTACTGCTCCAGCCCTGGAGCCCCCAGTGTAAGAAGGACATGGACATGGCAAGTCCAGAGGAGGCCACAAAGATGATGAGAGGGCTGGAGCACCTCTCCTATGAGGACAGGCTGAGAGAGCTGGGGCTGTTCAGCCTGGAGAAGAGGAGGCTCCAGGGAGACCTGATAGCGGTCTTCCAGTACCTAAATGGGGGCTGAAGAAAAGCTGGAGAGGGACCCAAACTATTCTGTGATTCTATGATACATGAAAGGCAGCCTGAAAACATCACACAGGAGGCTTGGTTCTTGGAAAGTCTGCATTAAATTGGCTGCAGGACACTAATCTACATAGAAATACAGCATATGATTGTATTTAAAATGTTGAACAGCTTTGAGTAGAATGAGAACAGGAGCTGATCAGGAAATTTTTGAGACTTCCTTTTGATATCAAGCACAGCAAGCTAGGTGAAGCAAAACTTCTCACAGGAGAGAAGAGAGGATTTGGTAAATTTTTCAACTTGAAACAGACTGTTAAAAACTTATATTTCATTAGATATTTTCTAAACAAAACCTGAAGTTTTCTGGTTCAAAACAAGTTTTCATTTTGGTATTTTAACTAGATGCAATAGATACAAATACTAAGTGGCACATATCTAAATGATTTTTTTTGCAGTGATGTGTGAAACTCTTGACCTGAAGTTCTGTTTCAATTACTATTGTGCCTGCTGCTGTGGCTGCTGTTGTTCCTGCTATTATTATAATTCACAGAAAAAAATACAGTTTATGTAAATATGTGTGATGACTGCAGTCTGCCACAGATGATACGACTTCAACCACACAGTTGTGCAGCATTCATTCCCCCATCCACCTCAGAATGAAATCAGAGGGTTAGCCCTCCCCTAAATTCATATATTATAAAATAATTGCAGCTCTTTCTTGAACGTTGAAGTCATGAAGATGATCATAAGCAGGACTTGCAGACAATTTTAACAATTCATTAAGCTTTATTTCACTTGAATATGCCCTGACTTGCATTTCAGAGTTTAAAAAAAGCTCTCTCAGCCTTAATTTAACAAAGGATAAGATGAATTAATCTGTATATGCAGCCCCTATAAAAAAAACCGCAAAAGCGCTTCGTATCTGTCTTCAGCAGCCCTTTCAGCCAGAGGAAAACCACAGCCTTCTTGGAAGGAAGGTCATTCTAATATGAGGCTCTAAGGGAAATAAACCTTTGAAGATTCTTGCTTTTGGTGTAATTTCTGGATTCCAGTTGTCTTTTGAAAGTTTAAAGCCTTCATTTTTGCTTTTAAATGTGGAAAGTATATTAAAATAAAATGAAGTAGTTACGAAAAAATACTAGTATTTTTAGTGTAATAGTTTTAAAGACAAAGGATCAACATCCTTGGAAAATGCTTTTTTTTTCAGTTTGGAACATGCTTTTGGATCTTGGGTGAGAGGAAGTAAATATTTTCTGGATATTATTATTGCAATAATCTGATTATTATTGCTACTTTTGTTATTTGTGGGCTATATTTCCAAGTTCTTATCTTTACTATGTTTTCAGTATATTTGGGGGGAAATAGTTGGGGGAAATTCAGATTTTATGATGCCAAATATAACATGTATCTTCAGGTTGTCTATCACATTATCAATCAGAAATTAAAGGTAAAATAGAGATAAGATTTGTGGAGTCCCTAAGAAAAATCTTCTTGTGATTGAAAATTTTGTGATGTTCATTTAAATAAGGAATTAACTCCATGCAGGTAGAACTAGCTTTGGAGATGGCTGAGCGCACGCCTTATGTAAGTACCTAAGTCTAGATCTATCTGCTCCAAACTTCCAGGTAATGTTTAATGAAGACATGCACCTAATCCTCCCCTTCTCTATCCTTGTAGTTTTCCAGCTGGTAAGTTTGGAAATGCTGTTAGGAAAATAGAAAGTTGAAGTTTCTTACGGCACTAACTCTTGCATGTGAAGCATGTTCTAGGGTGCAGAACTTGCTGAAACAAGCAAACTATGTATTTTAGATGCATTTAGTACAATAAAGAACTTCTGAATGATGTTTCTTATGATAGTTTGAGAGACAGATGCATTGGAACATCACAAGCAGTAAGGAAGATTCAGCATCTGATTTTTAGATGACATTTCTGGAGAAAGGAACTGACATAAAAGCAATGCCTTTTTCAGAAATGAAACTCAAAATAAAAGGATGTATGTCCTTTCATACAAATTATACATGTATCGAAAACGATGTGTTAAATTACAGCATTTTGAGCTGTCTAATTTTATCTAACTATTCATATATTTTCTTGTTTCTTTAGAACATAGAGGCAAACTTTTCAGAAATGAGAAATGAGCTGCAGTCACGGGATGCCCTCTGGAGAAGGATACAACTGGAATGCCAACAGTTACATACAGAATTATTGAAAATCAGAGAGTATAAAGATATGCAGGAAGTTAAAATAAAGTATGTATGTTGAAGACAATGTTTAAATTAACAAGTACCTCTGAGCTAATAATTTTTTTCTTACATTTGATTTAAATCAAGTGTTTAAAAAGATACTCTTGATTCAAATGTCAGATTCTAAACAATTTTAGAATAAACATTTTGATTGGCAATTATATATTATAAGATTGCAAGCCACAGATGCAGGCTCTGTTAAAGGGCTTTAATGCTGCCTAGATCTTTACAAATCAATACATTTCATATATTTCTATTTATATGTTAACAGACTCTTTCATTTTCTCGGCATTAAAACACTTTGGAAGTAGTGCGATTAAGATTCTCCCTAAACTCCTTTGAATAAAATGTTAATCTTTTTATGGTTTACCTAACCTACTGTAGCTATCTGAGATTATTTAAAATACCATTCTAGAAGAGATTTCAAAGTTCGTTCTGCACACACTTGTATTGGCCCTAATCTCTAGAAATCTCCCAAGATCCAACCAGCTTTAGGCCAAATCTTTGGCTGTTTTTTTTTTTTTTTCTCATCAGCAAGCAAGTCTCCCACAGTTTTACACTGTGGAAAGGATGCTGTAAGGTAAAGGTTATTGAATGTTCTGCTTGTTTCCTGTTTTGTTTGTTTCTTATTTAAAGGCATCAGTCATCTTGTGTACAACTTACTGAGCAACTAGAAAATAAAAATGCTGCGTCATTACTGTTGGCACAAAGTCAGGAACGCCCACGAGAAGAGCTAAACAAGGTATTTCATATTATTAAGTATTTCCAGATCTTAACTGCAATATAGACTTTTAGAAGAGAGCGAAGTACTGACCTTGAGTGTGTGCATATGCAGAAGAGAGCAGGAAGCTAAATTGTGGTTTTAGGAGAGCATGAAGTTTTCGTATACAGAAAAGTTTTCACATGTGGTTGCATTTCTGGAGACAGTTGTGTAGCTGTAAAACTGACGTTGTGATTCTGTGCACTGACAACAGACCTAGCTACTTCACTGAAAGAACAGAAGAGACCATGCCTGAGTATCACTGTGATTCAGATAATACCATGCAAGTCATTAACCCTTCAAGGATATGGAGAGTTACTATGGAGTAATTAATAGGCTATAGGAGATAAGCAGTAGTTTGTATGTGGTCTCAGATGTAAGATATGCTAACAGATCATCTGATACAAGTCACTATGGCAGGTTCCCACGCAAGGCTAAGCTCAAT
>WHYT01017313.1:20898-70581 GCA_009806455.1 Tetrax tetrax
TATGGAGTAATTAATAGGCTATAGGAGATAAGCAGTAGTTTGTATGTGGTCTCAGATGTAAGATATGCTAACAGATCATCTGATACAAGTCACTATGGCAGGTTCCCACGCAAGGCTAAGCTCAATCCATCACCTGCTGCGCAGCCCGGGGCAGCGCTCTGTAGTTTGAACTGTGCGTCGCACGGCACCGCGCGTTTTGGAAGTGCTGCGAGCCAGCACTCGTGGCATGGCGCTGTGGAATGGCACGTGGCTTGGCAGGCCAAAACTCCTGGGGAGTAATGATGCTCAGAACTCCTCGTACAGGCATGTTGTGGTTTTGCTGAGTGGCAATGTAAGCAAGAATATCTCTAAGTGGATGCAGCTGACTTGGATGCAGCAATTTTGGCATGATAGCCATGATCTAGCTCTTAGGATTTTTGCATCTCCATCTATTTGTTTACAATTCTCATATTTCTGTGTAGTTTGCATAAATAAAAATGAAATGCCATCTGTTACTGATTGTGTACAGTACTGTGAGGAATTATTAAAATGGGTTCAAAGGTTGTTATGCTGGGTTTTGTAGTTTTATTTCTTACATAATAAAAAAATCTATCAGTACTAAATTGTTGATTATAGTAGAAAGATTATGAAAACAATCTTTGTGTTGTCAGAGAGGACTTTACACTGGAGATAGTGCAAAAAGTTTGACCTTAAATTGTATGTATAATGGCAGGAAAAATTCTCGTAAAGTGATTTACCATATATACTTTTTATTTCTAACATAGTTTCTCATTAAAGAGTCTCTAGATTGATTTATTTATATTGCTCCTAAGATAACTTAGGCAGCATTAAACTTACTTTAAACCTAAATTAACTTAGGAGCAATATAAATAAATCATACTTAGGTTTATTGAATAGATATTTCCTTGCATATTCTTTGCCATAAATTCCAATTCTTAAAATTAACATTATTTTTATTACATTCTTTTAAAATGTTAATTTAAATGCCTTATATTTTGTCCATTCCTAATACTAAATAGGCGAATGAAAGCACGAGAGAAAAAAGATGTAAAAATAAATAAAGCTATGTGCACTGACTCATGAAGACATTTTGTTATACAATTTCAAAAATCTCTGATTCAGTTAGAAGAGTTGATGTCTTGGAGGCAACAGCCAAAAAAGTCACCGATAGGTAGCAAGTGATGCAATCGTATTTACTGCACAACATTTTTTTTCTTTTTGAAACATATTTCCTACAGATAAGAAACCGTGTTTATCGAGAGGAGCAGTCCCATCGCTCTGAGCAGGAAAGAATGAAGACCGAAATCTCTGACCTGACAGAAGAGCTTCATCAGAAGGAGATCACTATAGCAACTATCATGGAGAAAGCTGGTCTTCTGGAAAGACAGTTAAAAATGGAGTTAGAGATAAAAGAGAAATTGTTAGCAAAACAACAGGTATGCAAGCAGGCAAAACCAGCCAACATCATTTTACTCCGCGCTGTTGATAATGACATACATTATCTGTGAAAAAAGGCATTACATTTCTTGCTGTAGTTTTCAACAGCGGTGCTGTAATATCTGTGAAGTATTATTAAGCATCCAAATTGATACTGGAAGAAGAAAGCACCACTAAATGTCAGCTGTACATCTAAATTGCAATTCATTCTAACCATCAAAGGTAATTACCATTTTAACATGCAAAAGATACTGACAACTTCCAGTTTGTTGTTATTGTATGATGTGCTTTCTCATTAGAAGCATTTATTACATTTATTAGATTATCTAGAATGCTTCCTAATTTTTCAAGTTCTTTTAAAGCTTTTTGAAGAATGTTACAAATCTATTTAGAAAATTCTGCTCAAAACTGTATGATAACAGTGTTTTAATATCAAATTTCAGTTTTAAAAACAAATATGTTATTTTCATTCCTTAGTTTTGTAAACCAAAAGAACCTTCATATTTAGAGATTCCTGGGTATCTCTGGGCTTTCTGAGAGGGTCGCTGCGTATTGAAAACTGTAATTAATGTAATACTTTACTTTTGACAATAGGAAAGTTAGTGTCTGGGAAGATGAGAGACATCTCCTACTGTGTGACAGTCTTTACCAGGCCATATTCCCTATCATATCACTGAAGAGTGGGTGTTGTTCCTAGGCTTCCTGACTAGGATTTCATCCAGTTCCAGTGGCCTGCAAAATCCGTTGGGCTTTGCATCTTGTAACAGCATGTGAACTCCCTTATTTTCCTAAGTGATTACTTTTCAAACAGATAAATAAAATCATAGGCGTTGTATTTGTGTATCTTTTGGAGACGGTTTAAGACTTCTTTCTAAGACTTTTAAAATACCATATTGCTTGTACTTTAAAAAATATATACTTAGTTTCGTAATTCATTATATTTTGTAAATTAAACTCATAAGTATCTATACTCAGTGTTACTTCAAGTTAACAGTAATATTCTTGTATTTAACTAAGAATTTAATCTTTTCCTAGTTGTCAGATTTCCGATACAAAGTTATCAAATCTGAAAATACACAACTGAAGGAGATGGTGGAAAACCAGGAGTGCAAAAGTTGCACGGTAATTTTTTTTTAATCTATGCAATGCACATAAAAGTTACCGTAAGTGTAGATTGAGATTTGGTGGCTTGCATTAAATAAATAAATAGAAATAAGATTTATGACATAATCAAAAGCAAGTGATATTCACATACAGCCTGCAGATGGGTATAGCTAGGAATAATTTTGACCTTAATTGTAGTAAACCAGAAATAAGCTAAATTTTTTAATAACTGTCTAGACACCAGTTTCTGGGAGCCTATTTTTTGTAACTGACATCACATATTTCAGAAAATATTTATTTTTAAACAGTCATTCTCACAGATACCAAAATATGTCCATTTTTTTACTATTTTACCCCTTTAAATAACAGTGTAAAAAAATGGACACATTTTGCTCCCTCCAGCTTATTTTCAGAGTTTAGTATCTATTTGTCTCCAAACAGGGGATATTTAAAGTTTAATTCACAAAAATTGTGCCATAATATCATGTAGAACTACAGTTTATATGGATATAATAAATATTATATATGCTACCTTCCACAAACCGCTTCAAAATGTCCACTGCTGACATAACATCTGGAGTTACTTTATCTGTCACTAGAAAAAACACTGGCATGTTGCTTGTCAATACATTTTTGGGGAATTTGTAGCTTGTTAATTGTCTTACTGTTGGCTGATAAATGCATGAAAGGATGTAACATTTTTCCAGTCCCTTAAAGTAGCGTATAGGTCTATCAGTGATGTACTGCCCATACATACCTATATGCTATTAGGGCTATATGTTTGTGCATAGGTGATGTGTTATTGTGGAACATAGATGGCTGTGTGTATGCATGTCTAGCTCTTCTCTACAACGATGGATTGAGAAGAGCTGTCTGACAACAATCCTTGTAGGTATCACGTGGTTTGTTTTTAATTTTAACATTAAAATCCAATTACTAGCTATACCAAGGTGTGTATCAATGTGTTTGAAGATTGTGAGGTATTTGGTATTAAGATTGCAGGGACTGGAGAGATTTTTACAGATGTGTTTGTACAGCAGAGCACTACACAGACACTACACAAATGAGTCCCAGCCCCAGTCAGCATGGTGTACAGCATCATCAGGCAAGGTGACTTGTTTAGATTTCAAAAGCAATGTAGTTGTGCCAGCTCAGTTTCGGGGTTCATGCCGCTGATTCTGGAGCTGTTAGTGGCAGGGTGCTTAGCACTGTCCTTCCTCTTCTGACACCCCTCTCCACTTGGGAGACGTAGCTGAGCCCTTGCCCCACCTCCTTGCACAAAATAAGTTTTCTTGCACTTTCTGGCACCTCCATGCTAGCTTGGCTCATAAATTTCCCCTAAAACTAGCCAAGCGAGGCAAGGTCTATAGGAAGGGGTGGCATCGGATCAGTTACTGCAAGGATCAGACAAGCCCAGCTGTGCTAGGAGCATACGAAGAACTAGATCAGGAGTTATTTGGTTCTGAAAAATAAGGTAACTCCAGAAATATATGAAAGCACAACTTAATAAAATGTGTGGATTTTTAGTCTTTTGTGTGTAATCTGATAAATCTTTTGAGAATTTTCTGTTGATGACAGGATACTGTTATTGCAAATACATTAACACGATCAATGGAGTGTTCTGCAGAGAGACAGTTCCAAATCAGCTCGTTCAGGTGTGCAGCGCAGGCTTCACGGAATAGGTGATAGGACAAACAAGAACAGAATATCCTGGGCAGTCAGCTTCCAGTGCTGATCTCCATCTTCTCCTCTTGATATGCCAGTGGGTGGACATCTTTAGCTCCTGGTCGCAGCGCACGTGTTGCTCGAACTTTCTGTATTTTGACTTGTGTTCCGTGTGGGCCAACCCAACCGCGCAGCAGGGTTTAGTACCGCAGCCAGAGAGCACTGTGCTGACATGGCTTGGCTTTACTGCTTCTGAAACCGAGGGTGACTGTGTCTCAATACAGAAATTAAATTGTGCCTGCAGACATTCCCTGTATCTGGTATAGTAATGAATTTCTATAATTTTTCTTGTTATTTTTGGTGGAATTGGTACTGGAGGGAGCAATACAGTCTGCAGCGATAGCTGCTATGGTTGCTTTTATGTCATAAGTTTTACAAAGCAAGTGATGAATTTACAACAATAATATTATGAATGCATGTTTCTTGAGAAATTGTAATTTGGTTTATTGTGTTACAGAGGCTGTTATCCCTTCTTTTCCATTTATCTATAATGTTTTTTTTTTCTGGAGGCAGTTCTCTTGGTTTGCTCTAAGTGCTACATGATTATATATGGTAGCTAGGTCTTTCTCTAGCATAGAACATTGTTTTGTGTTTGCTTGTTAAAAATACTAACATCCATTTATTGTGAAAAAAAAAAGAACTATTTAATGATGGTCTTATCTCCTTTCACAGAGTATAGATTTATCTAATGAAGAACATGGAAATTCCACAGCTTCCATTCACAAACTGACACATGAGAATGTAAGATTACAAAATAGTCTTGTTAAACTACAAAATGACATAGAAACATGGATACTGGGTTGCATGGATACATACGGAGAAACAGAGCACAGCTACCAAAGCCATTCAAAGACGCAAGAAAAGGAAGAGAGGTAATATTTAAAGTGTACACCTATATGAAACTTCCTGTAAGTTTTTTGGAAGCACCTAACTGGGCCAAGCTGTTAAGCTTTTTTTCTGTTTCTGTTCATTCAGAATTCCCACCAAGAAAAATATCAGACCAAGTTAGTATATTTGTAAGAATTTACTACTTTTTTCTGGGTGGCTAACTGAATTTGGCAATAAATGAATTCGATCATTATGTTAATATTTGTCACATGAAACAACTTTAAAAACTTTTCATGTGCTGCTTAAATTTTTCTTAGTTCCAAGGTTTGCAAAACAGGAGAGAATGCATTTTTAATGCCAAATAAAAACAAGACAAGGAAAGGATATAAAAACCAACATGAGAGGTAAACTACTCCGCAGGAGGTTATCTTAATAAGCAGTTTGAACTACAAATGCTGCTGAAAAGCTTTGTGTCCCACCAGTTTCATTTGTTGAAAGTTTCATTAAATGTATTTTAATGCCTCATCTAGTTCTTGAGTGACCTGATTTTTAAAAGAAACATAATTTACATGCCCAGAATAAATCATTACTACAACAAACTGCTTGTTAGGGAAAAATAATGACACTTAAACTCATAGAAAACATTGTAGTGATGACTTCCTTCTTAATTCCCTGTATTTAGTGAAGCACTGAATTACCTTCAAACTGGTTAAAATCATGGCATTGCAGTACTAAAAAGAAAATTTAACTGCCTGCTAAACAATATTTCACAGTACAGGAGAGTAAAAATTAATAGGAAGCTAAATATTTTGATCATTTGTAATGAACTTAGATGATAGCACTGATGTAAAACAACTCTGTGAAGCAAAGTTTAAATAATAGAGCAAAAATTGTACTGGTTAAGATTTCAGACTCATACATTCAGTCTTTGGCAAAATTTGAAGTTGTATTCCATTCTGCAAAATAGAAAGGCATCCTTCTATATCTAGCTACATTCTTGCTTAACATCTCCTTTTAAATATGATGCTTAGTGTTGGAGGTAGTATTCATGTATATGTAAATATATATATTTTATATGTATATATGTATACATATATATGCATATACATAATACACACACACACATATATATGGAAGTAGCAGGTATGGCTGTCTTCCTGCTAAGTTTCAAATTATGTTGAAGGTTTTGCTGAAACAAATATTTACAAACCAAGATATAGAATATTCTGTAGATCTCATAATTTCACCAAAAATTGGTCAACGCAATTTTTGCTCATGCATCTTGAAGGGAGAAAAAGTAAGATTTTTTTCTCATTTTCTCAGGAATTACACTTGGCTGTACATGAGGAACTCTAAAATTTCATTCATGAGAATTTTAAGTGTATGAGAGCTATGCAGGTAATTTGCAGGATTTTTATTTCATACCATTGAAGACCAGTTTTAAACCAAAACTGGGAGAGAGAAACCTAGGAGAGCAAAAGTTTCTCACCACAGAAATCTCAGCCGCACTACTGAATACAATTTAAATTATTATTCTAATTAATCTGATGAAACAGATATATTGGGCCTGGTTTTCAGGATCTAAAACATGCATTTGATTTCCTAAATGAAAAGCTATTTAGCTAAATAAATACATACAGAGATTTCAAAAAATGTGCAAATTCCACGTGTACTGTACATACACATCAGCCAGACAGTCTTTTTAAGATTGTGTCCTCTCTATACTATCAGTTCTCTGTTCCCAAACAAATTCTCAAGATTTTCTGAGAAAACTGAAACTAATTTTTCAACCATCAACTGTAGGCAGATAAAGCGAGCTATTGATGTTGGTTGAGTTAAACTCTGGGGTATGTTTATTGGGATATATTACTGTGAGCATAAACCATGTTATTTCTGTTTTAATTTGCAGTTCTGTTTCCATGGTAATTATGGCACAGGAGAAAGGCCACAAAGACTTTTTTTACATCGTAAAAAAATAGAAACCATAGCGTTGGAGGGGGAGTGTTTATGTTTTCAGCAGTAATTATCAGAAGCTGTACTTTTTGTTTTTCCTATTTGCATTCAGAAAGCTAGAAAGGTTTGCACAATGAAAAAAAAAAACCCCACACTTCAACCAAGTATATTCTATAGTATTTTCCAGTCATGCCTCACAATCAGTACTGGAACCCCAGGCATGGGCACAGCCATTAGTTAGATTGGAGACCTCTAGAGAAAATACAGGAAATTGCAGGAAGTTTTCCTGGCAGTTTAGAAAGAGGCATAATTTCTTCTGTCTTTCAGTATATAGTGAATTTTCTAAATATTACAAAGTAAGATATGCAGGACTGGCATCTTTTTGCTAAAAAAAAGACTGCAGCCACATCCTACCTGTAACCACTTTAATTAATTACTGTTCTCATATATGATAATTGACTTACTTCTAATTGCCATTTGTGTAAGCTTTCAGCACCCTCAAGATTTCAATCCTTTATTTAGACCTTGGCCACATATAGCTTATTTAAATTTTGGCATGGCTGAAGAGGGCTTTCTCTGATGAAGCTGATGCCTTTAGCCTGTTTCTTCTAAAATTAAAATATGCATGTGAGTTCCCAAGTAAAGACTAATTATTTACCATAAAAATATACACAAAAGAGGTACTTGGTCAAGCCAAAGCGCGCTTTCATCATGTGGTAAAAGTGAGGGGTAAAGGCTGGGACTGAATGTCTGCTGAGGTGGCTGGGGATCACGTAAAGGATCTGCGGTGACAGTGAAGTATCTTGAGGAGGTTTGCCCTGGCCTTTGGAGGTGACACTCTCCTGGTCATACTCACCACTGTAGCAGTTGTTGCAATAAATGAACTGGAAGCAGTGAGAACAATCTCTTCAGGAAAATACTTTTTAACCATTTTTAAAATCGAGCAGTTGTGTTTGCAAGATAACGACACTGAAGTTCTGAAGACATTCTGGTCATTAACGATCTGGTGTTTTCTTTCTCAAGACTAGGTGTGTCAAGCAGCACAAGAGTTTGTTTTGCACCACTGAAGTTATTGATCGCATAGGGACCAGGCTGATTTATAGATGAGTCTGGAAAAATCGGTCCTGTCTATATAAATTCCCTTTGCAAGGACATTGTTCTTTCACTTCTTGTCCCTAGGTCACCATATCAGCAGTGATATTATTTTAATATATGTTAAATACCCTGACAGTAAACCCACTGAAAGCATAAGTTATTCAACTGCAGTTCTAGTGTATTTGCATTGCCGGTGTAAACAAATGGACAGTTTTTTAAAAACTTGCAGACACTTGCCTATCTTTAAATTTGTATTCAAAGTAGAACTCTGTTCTTAGATATTATTTTGCACTGAACTGGCAGAAATTTAAACCCCAACTGTGAATCCTGTCTGAAGTGAAGGCACAGAATCCATATCAAAGCACCTAAATGTAAGTGTCATGTTTTTCCAAGATAGCAAACAGCCTCAGTAATCCCATGGATTGCAGTAGGAAGTGGAGTTCCTTTAAAAAATCACTAATTTTTGTGAGGCATATCTGGTTTTACTATCTAAAAGCTACCGTAACTGTAGGCTGAAAATTCTGTTCTTAGTGAAGTGAGCTATAACATAACAGTAATAACTGTTATTAAATACCTAGAGAAGGAGTTCTGAGGGGAAAAAAAAGGACACAGATCACATAGATTTTGCTGTGGGTTTACAGAGGAAATTACTTCCAAAAAGGTCAGAACACAAGATGAAAAAAAAAATCTGTGATTTTATTATTCATGCCATCTGTGTTCAGTTGTGGCAGTTTTTTTTACGATACCCTTCGTCCAAGCAATAGATGGATTGGAGAAAAAAAAATAAAAAAACAAGAAAAAAAAAGGTATTCTCCTGTGCCCAAAGAACAGAGTGTATTTATTTAGAGGAAAACATGAAAGAAAGGAGAAAACTGTGCCCCCATAAAGGCAGACATTTTTGGTGATTTTAAAAAATTGAAGGTTTGGTGAATATTCTCAGAGAGTTTTATGTTAGCATGTATAATAATACTACTAAAGTAATAATAATATTATAGCATCATGCTTATAATTTGCTTTGCTGTAGCATTCAGAGTATCTTAATCACTACTTGGTTTATAATCAGATACAAATATGTTCTTCATTAGTTCTCTGAGGTTTTCTGCACAGTCCATTTATGGAGTACTCAGTTTCATGTTTCAGGGCTCCTGTACAAGCAGGGTCCATTAAGACTGCACAGCCACCCTCTCCCAACACCAAATATTTAAATTAAGATTAGAAAATCGTGATGTGGTCTTTCTGCAGAAAACACTGTCCTTTCCCTGTGCTTGGCAAATTCTTCTTTTTTTTATTAAAAAAAAAAATATAGGCGTTTTTCCTGGATCTGAGCAGCACTGCATACTCTTGAATATTTATAATAATTATATTTTAGTGGTTTTCAAACAGCTATCAATCATGTTCAGGTATAGTAGTCATCTGCCAAGACTAAAATTTCTATTTTTTTATAAGCACAGACCTCAGTACAATAGAAATGTTTACCTCAGTCAGAAATATTGTAACAGAAATGTAATAAAATATCAATTTTTTTTTTTTTGCATGCTTTGATATATAATACAAGTAAAGATGCAATTGAAAATTAGTCTAATTCAGCAGACATCTGGGCAAGCTAGCCTGAAAATTCTCTGCTCTTATCAGTATGGTTTCAGAATTGTTCAATTAGAAAAGAAGATATTTTGAATTGGAAGAAAATAGTGGGGTTTTTTTCATTGCTGTTAACCATAATATAGTTTTTGCTTTACAGAACTACAAATGAATACATATACATGCTTTCACATCCATTCTGATCACTGTAAGTGGGATACAAGAGTTATAGAACATCATAATAAAATACTTAAAAGTACTTTTGTAAGCTTGACAATTCTACTTATTGTTATAAAAGTTGATCTTGTACAATTTTTTTAAAAGTGTATTTTAAAAATTTCTTTATTTCTCATATTAATCCCCAGTGTGTTATCATTAAATAAGTGGCAAAATTAGCTTTGCAGTAAAATGCAGGATCAAAGATTCTATTTTGTATTTAACTATTTTGTATTTAACTTATTTAAACTATACTATTTTGTATTTAACTTATTTAAACATTTTGTATTTAACTTATTTAAACATTTATTCTAAATTCTAGATATTTGAACATAGTTGCTTAAGGTGATATTAGTTCAAAATCAACTAATTATCCAACCTCTAATAACAGGGGGAGGGTTGTATCTCTCTTGCACTCCGCTACTTCATTTCCTCTATTTGTGTGGCTGAATTCACTCTAGTTCCCATCATACTTCAGCTCAGTTACCAAGAGCTGGCTGCAGAGTGCTTACATGGCTCCTTCCAGGGAAGAGTGAAAGGGATGTTCACCTTTGGCAAAGGATGGGTAACGAACACTTCAGGAGTATTGGTGTCTTCTCTACCCGAAGCAGGTTTCTGTCTTAGCTCTTGTCCTGCCACAATTATATGGCAAGGTTACTCAAATTAAGCTCCAGTGAAAGTGTTTAAATAAGTGTGATTTTGGTCACAGCTGGCGCAGACACAGAATGCACACTCAGGCGTTTACAGCAGCTTAGGTGGAAAGCTGCTGAATTGCTGCCGCTTGGTAATGCTTCATCTTATGCCCATAACTTCATGCCTGAGCAGCTAAGTAATCAAAATTGCATAAACAAATAAAAGAAAAAAAACCTTTACTTTTCTGTGATAGCTTAGAGTTTTAACTGGTTTTCATACTTTGATTTTTTTTTTTTTCTCTTTCAGAACTTTCCAAAAGGAAAATGTGTGGGAAATGGAACACCAGCAGATTGCAATGTTCACAGCCAGTGGATACCACGGAAACTGTGGTCCTACTTCATATGGCCAAGGCAATCTCACTGGTTCAAAAAGTGATAGCACTTTGTCTTCTCATACACTTCACAGAGGTCTCGAAAAGAAAATAGATTATGGATCTCCATCACCACCAATGGAACATCCTTTGGGTTTTGGCGTTCCTGAAAAGGACAGAACAGGCAGCTTGCTGAGCCCTGCTTACAATGCGGAAGAAATCAAATTATCAGTAAGTATTTTCCTGTAACTATAACACATATATTCTCAAAGATCCATCTGTAGACCAAATGAAGCCTTGGAGGAGCCAAAAATTAGATCAACTCTGTTGTCATTGTCATTTTATACAGTGCCAGCCCAGCAAAAATGGAAATACCTTATCGTAACATAAATGCAGTTTTTCTGGAGATTAAACCTCCCCTGCTGGGCCATACCTCTGTTCTAATAACAGTGGTGATAATTACCTGCCATTAGGTGACTGTGAGAGAGATCTCTAAGATTTTAGCTCGTTGCCTTCTATATTGGGGCACTCTGCTTCCCATTGCCTTCTGTAAAGGCACGCTGCTTTAAGTGCATTTCCATAACGCCTGCAAACGTACTGCCTTAAGTGCTGTTAGACAAATCAAGTTTCTACAGCATTCAATTGATGGATGAAATTAGAGGAATTGCAGCAACTATTTTCTATGTGTTAGCTATTGTATTTGGAAAGGAACAGAAATGACAACTGCTGTAATCCTTATTTTTCTTGAAATGAAAGAGTAATAGTGCAGCATTCTTTCGTTCAGTCTTTGTAGGCCGGAGATTACCAGCCTCCATGACATGGAATAAATCCCACTTTGCCTAAGGCAACTTCTTAGGAAAAACTTTCCATAATTCTTTGACTTCAGATCTCTCTTTAAATTTGAGCTTTATCCTCTTCCTGGGAAGCAGGGATTGCAGCGCAGCCCTTCAGTGACCGTGGTCCCGGCGGCTGTGTCCCAGTAGTCAGAGAACAGCGAGAACCACACAGTCCTGGGTGTTTGACCTCACTTCCATTTTTATATTCTTACATTTCACAGGAGTTTTAAGTAAATGGCTTTTGGTTTCTCACGTCTTGGGAGTTTTCCTCTTTAAACTGCTAATGACAAAAAGAATTGTCTGGACTTTTTCAGGAGAGTCTGAGAAACACCGGTTCTCCTCCTCGCTTCTGTCAGAAGTGTCAGGCAGAGACAGCAGACCACAAAGCTGCTGTTTCTGGCCAGCGCAGGGAGAATGCCCATTCTGAGACACTTCTGCAAGCTGCAGGGAAACTGTTTCCCAGATGGTGCTCAAGGACAGGGTCAATGCCAAGGCAGTTGACTAGATTATCAAGAAAACACTTTACAGCTGGTGTGTGGGCAAAGTACACAATGCAACTATTAAGCAAGGGATATTTCTCTTACAGTCTATGTTCCGATCAGTGGCATTGAAGCAGGTACAAGTTCCAAAGATGGTCAAAATTAAATCATCACTCAGACTGACATTGGATACCACAGCTTTAGGGCAGAGATGATTCAACGGTCAGTTACTCTAGAGTTCTGTTTTCAAATGGAAAGCCATGGCATCAAGAAGAAAGAGGAAAAAAAAAACCATACAAAGTGGTGTAAACCAGAGTTCTTTGACAGAATTTTCTGGACTGATGTTTTGCCTAAGTGAACTCTCCAGTATGTTCAAAAGTTGTGAAGATATTGTAAGAGACTATTTTTCTGAAGAATATTTGTAGCTCCAATTGAAAACATTGGAATTGCAGGTGATGTCCTGATACCTACCAAAATTGTTCTGTTGGTATTTAGGGAAAAGAGAAAATAATCTCTAGGGCTTTAGAGTAAGAGTTGTATCTCTCCTCCCAGTACAGAATCTCCTGCCAACCTTAGTAGATGTTCCACTGGAACCTCTGTCCTTTCACGTTCTTACTCAAAGATTACATGTGTAGAGGAAGTCACTCTTCCTTTAGAGCAAACTAGAAAGCTCAGCTGGGATTCACTGGAAATTCCAATAACCCCCAAAACTGGCTTGTTTTGAGGCTTTCCAAATCTAGGGAAATAGTTTTTCTCTGAACAGCACTTTGGGCTGTGCTCTCTTTCTCAAATTAGTAACTTCAGAAAATGGTTGCCTGATCCACTCCCGGTCTCTGGGAAGAATATTCCATAGAACAGTCCAATACCCAACCTCAGAAAATAAATAACTAAATAAATAGATAAATTAAATAGCCAATAAGATTATTTGCAGCTTCAGAATAGTCCGTTTCTACAGTATTTGTCCTTTTCAGCTGGAGTGAGCAGTTGTGTACATTGTGCTTCCCAATCTGGATTTTTAACTTTTAGTCACAAATACATGCTCCTGTTCCTCTTCGGATGATGGACAAGACATCGTCTGTTCTTACTTTCAAGACTTGCAAAGACAAGAAAGACTTAAGCAGTAGCAAGGAAAATTTAAAGGAGGCATTGGGAAACTTTCTAACATTAAGGATCAGTAATTGCTTAATAAATAGACTGCAATGGAAAGTTGTGGGATTTCTACCACTGGACATTATTAGGAATGATTTTGTCAGTGCTGATCCCACTCTGAGGCACCCTGTGGTCCATGCCTCTCACTCTTAGGTGTTACTGTTACCTAGCTGGTTAGGTACTTAGGCCTTCAAAAAGCCTTCCTATGTCTCTCGGCAATTTCCTAGGCATCTCAATTTTGATTTCCATGTATGAGCAGAAGCATGTTGAAGACAAGCAGCTATACCTGCTACCTAAGATGCATTGCAGTGTAGGGATAGAGGAAACTACTCCCAAAGGCCCCCAAATTTAGTCATAGTGAGACTAAAATTAGCCAGACGAATTTCTTGGTGTTACAAGAACTTGGAAAGTAGAAGGGGCTAAACATGAGAAGACGCTAACACTTGACCAGTCATGATTTGACCACTAAATATTAGAGTATCCTAAGTGTTAAAGCTTTCCTGCTGGCCTGCTGCAAGTGCATCGAAGAATGCTGAGACAACTCATGGGGCAAGAAAGAGGTTAACTCTTGACAAATTAATTCGGCAATCTGTGAGAAAGCATAGATTTAGCTTCCTGGAGTGCTTCTGCCCAGCAATCCAGGTTAATTCATAAGCACTTTGAGGAGTTCTTTCTTAAGGAGAAAACATATTTAACATGTGGAAATATGCATCGCTATCAGGTGCACATCTTCATTTCCAGCAAATGATGAGGCAAAAAGGTGGTTCTCATTTCTACTCTACACCAAAGAAATACGGGATCAGGTGACGTAGAAATGAAAAAGTGGGGTCCTCGCTGCCTAACTACCCAACAACTTGGGCTGAAAGCTTACCATTAACCCCTTTCTGTCCAGCTCCAGTTAGGAAAATGAAAGACAAAAGAAGCATTATCTGAGGAAAATAAATTCCAAACTAGGACCACGAATCTCATCTGAGATACTATTCTAGACTAATAACTCAGCCAGTTATTAAAAGTATTTAACATGTGGTTTAATTAAGATAATGCATGTCAGTCATCTTTCTCGATACACGGTCATATAAAGACAGAAAATTAGCTTTCTCTTACTCAGTATTACAGCTCCTATACTAAGTTTTTTCTCAGTCAACTGTTAAAAATTCATGTAATAAAGTTGTATTTATACAAATAAACATTGACTTTATTTAAGCAAGCATAATATATTTAGGCAAAGAAAAATTATTTCATATTTCTTTTGATAAAGACATCCCAGTGAATGCATCTTAAGTATTAGCAAAAAGATTAACAAGAATTGCTGCTTAAAAATACAGAACTTGTTCCAGCAAAGACTCACTCATGTCCTTTGCTTTATTCAACTCTGCATCGCGTGACAACCATTTTAAGCCTGATTTTGGTATGGTTTATGTCTCAGTCTGCTAAATGCTCATTAAATGCAAAGAAGATTATTCAGTGAACTACTTGCAGCAAATAAAATTTAGTGCATTCTCCAGAATGTCAGGGCTTGAAGTTGATAGTACTGAAATGAGCATAGATTTTCTTCTTTTCCTCAGAAATCATCACATCACAGAAGCAGAGAGCTGGAATTACAGGAGGCAATCAGCAGTACCCAACACTAGTTATATTTTGTAATTCCAAAAACCAGATTATTGTCCTCTGTCCTGGTCTAAATTATACAAGTGACGAACATAACCTTTAGCTGATCAAAAGACTTCGGAGTTTCTGAAGCAGCTTAATTCCGTTTAATGTGATATTTAAATTTTTAATGGCAAATTTGCATCCTAATACTGTGAATATCACAGGTATTCAAGCATAGTCTTCACATTATGTCATTTAGGCACCTGAATGATGTTAAAAACGTATCCCCAAATTCGTGTTTTCTTGGAGAGATCTAAGCCTTATAGCTCCTATAGTTAAGATGATTTTAAAATCTAAAATTTGATAATGCAAATATGTTGTAGTACTCACTGCTTTTTACTGACCATGATTTTCTCTTCATTGCTCAGACTTCCCCTGAGATGTCCATCCTTGCCACAACAGAAAAGTTCCTTCAAGAGGAAGAGAAACATACAAGAGAGTTTGAAGAACGTTTAAATTTGCACCTTGAAGAACTACAAAGGCATTCTGAAAATACTCTAAAAAAATACACCAGGATACAGCAAAGCAGGGGTACCTAAGCCCATCACACAATTAAGAAAATAAAACCAACTCATCATGTATTACGTTCTTAGAACTAGAATCTGTAACTAGCTGCTTAATGTATTTAGGCACATGTATTTTTAACACCAAGGTTTCAGTAAGATAATCATCCTCCTAAGGATTTAGGTCTATTGTAAAACATATCCTAAAATATGCAGGTTAGTTTTGCATAGTTAAATTGTGTGCAGCAGAGATTAAGTTACTCACAGATCTGTGATGTACAGAGGGCTAATAAGTAGAATCATTCCCTTGAAAATATAACCACCCAAGAGAAATTCTCTAGATTGCACAGAACAAGAATGAGAGGGCCTTTAGCCATGTCGCAGCTCCTAACATGAACAGCTTATCTATGCTCTGGTTGCTCTTGGCTATAGGAACTGCCCTTGAGACTCCTGGAATGAGAAGTCTGAGCTCTTTCTTTCTCGCGCGGTAAGCCATGCAGGTCCATGAGAGGAGCGTGAATAGACAAAGCATGTGTTTTGAAGCCACCCATATTGCCTCTTTTGCCAGACCTATAGACTTCACCTGGGGCAGCCCTGATCTCAGGTGCTTTATGTGCTTTCCATCACTACTTTACAATTTTTAAGACTAGGGGCAATGGTTTCAAAATAGAGGGAGATGGATTTAGATTAGATATTAGGAAAATTTTTTTTACAGTCAGGGTGGTGGAACACTGGCCCAGGTTGCCCAGAGAGGTGGTGGATGCCCCAGCCCTGCAAACATTCCAGGCCAGGTTGGACGGGGCTCTGAGCAACCTGATCTGGTTGGAGATGTCCCTGCTCCTTGCAGGGGGTTGGACTGGATGGGCTTTGAACGTCCCTTCCAACCCAAACTATTCTTTGATGATTTTAAGTCCTGTCTTTGAAAATACCTGTTTTGGTATTGATGTTTTGATACATTCTTGGCTCATTGGAATAGGGAAAAAACCTTTAAACAACTTGGTTTAGGTAAGGGCCTAAATTCTTTATATTTTTCTAAAACACAGGAAGACATAAAGCTGAGCAGAGTTAATTCAGTTCCATGTCCTGAAAAACTGCATAATGTTGAGATTCCTTTTATTTGCAATTCATACTGAATTCTATTGCTGTGCAAGCGAAACAGAAATTACAGACATTGCTGATGAACCACCAATTTCAGTGAAAGAGATACTGAAGAGCTGCTTTCCAGCATATACTGTTGCCAACTTCCTGGAAAAATCTGGGTACCAGACTGTCAAACAGCTCCAGTTTGTGAGTAAATGAAGTCTCATTAATATTCAAGACCACAGTAAATATGTAGATTGTTTTTGGAAGCTGTATTTCCATTAAAAAATGCACTACATCACATTTACACAAAATACCAAGATTTTAAGTACTAGTTGGGCTTGGTTTGAAATAAAATGAGTAATGAAAATGCAGACATCAAAGAATCTTTTACAGGAAAATTCAGGAAAATTACCAGACTCAGCTGGAGGAATGGGGACTGAATAAAAAGATGATGGAAGGACATCTGAACAAACTAAATATATATGCATCCTCCACTTAAGGGGAGATTCATCTGGGGTTTTAAAAGAACTAATGAAGACATTTAGAAACTTCTGGAAATTAAGCCACATTTTAAGCTGGGAGAGATCTGTAGAAGCAGAAATACAGCAAAACGTTGTCTTGCAGAAGGCTGAGGGGAAAAAAAAAGGCTATTACCCAGTTGTACCCAGTTAGCCAGATTCTTTTGCCACTGCAAGATTTAAACATTCAAGACAATGTGCTCCAGTTCTTCAAATAAATTTTATGTGTTTAAGTCCAGTCCAAGCCTGAGGATCTCTCTCATGTTACAGGTCTGTGTGATGACACAGAATGAATGAATGAAATTATCAAAAAATGAATAAGATTTTCATAGAGTCATAGCATGGTTTGGGTTGGAAGGGACCTTTAAAGCCCGTCCAGTCCAACCCCCCTGCAAGGAGCAGGAACATCTCCAACCAGATCAGGTTGCTTTTTGCAAAGCTTTTTAAGATCTGGCCAAGCTACTAACTTTGACTAATAAAATGACAGAGTTGGTTTCAGCCTGGCTTTTGTGTAATGCCATATAATAAACTCCCCGTGAAAAGCACTGAAAACTGCAAAGTACCTGTCTGACCAGCCTGCTTGTTTACTGGTTTTTCCTGCTCAGAGCATATTGTGCCAGAAATGTGCAGAGACCGTACGGATCAAAGTGCCATTTTTTAAACACGTTACTTACCGGAAAGGTCACCCTTCTCCTCCCTGGCCAAAATCAGCAGAAGTTCCTCACCTGACAATCCCCAAGTTGAACAAGATATTGCTGCCAGATACAGCCAGAGCCACACCAGTCCTCAGAACCAGTTCTGAATACTTCAGATATATTAAATGGTAGAAATTTGGTTCAGCTGGTGAGAGGCTTCTGAAGGAAAATCCCTGATAATTGTCATGCCAAAAATAGTTTGTACAGCATGTACCACATTTCAAGTTATTTGGAGAACTTTTTGAAAAGTGATGGACAGCAGAAATAATAAAGACTGGAAATGATACATCTTATGAACAGGGATTGGAGATGTATTTATACAGTAAAAAAAAAATTATCAGAAGGGTTCAAGGCTAGAAATGTCTGAAAGAACTAATAAAAATGAAAAAAATGGATTATTAATCATAAGTTAATTTGACAGGACAAGGTGCAATGTTCGCGAGCTATGGATTACCCAAAACAATACAGAAAATTTCATTCTGCTTTGTGAATAGCTGGGCCATGGAAAATTCCTGTAAGCTGCTGGGCTTCTTTTATGATTTTTTCAAAGCTTTTTGGAAAAGCATTCTTTTGGCTCCCAGCTGAAAGATTTGTTTTAAGTAAAAAGAACGATGGTTCAGGCTGCCACCAGCTTTTTTTCACTGAAGGAAAAACAGAGGTCATGTACACACAGTTGCCAACACGTTTCATCGAGATGTAATTTTGAAATAGTTGGTGGTAAACGAGCCGCCAGAGCGTTGCTGCCCAGTTCACTTCCTAAAACTCAAGTCTGAAGGGGCTGTCGGTGAAATGACAGTAACTGAACAGAAACATTGAAAAGTGGCTCACATGCAAGCTGGGTGTTTAGCATATTTTCTCCCTACTATTTTTCACTCTCTCCTTTTTTATATGGCAAATTCAGCAGTGTAAGAATGGGAGAGTGTCAGGGAGACGGCAGGTACTCTGAACACCGCCAGTGGGGATGAGAAAGAAGTCATCAACAGAGACTGCCTAACGAGGTGAGCCCCAGGTGACTGCACACCTATGCTACGTCGTGCCAGTCAGCAAAGCTTTGTTGACACAGCTGGCTCAGGTATGTGCTGAGCTCCACTCAGTCCTGCCGTGCTCTGCCCGTGGCTCTCCCGGAGACAAACAGCTGGAAGGAGCAGAGGGCACTGGGGGAAGGTCTTTACTCTGTATCGTACCGATTGCAGGATCGCGTGCTCGTCTGGCTGTACAGCCTACAGCAGCAAATAGTACCATTCACAATCCCTTTTTTCCATTTAATTCTATGCAAAATAACTAACCACTAGATTTCACATCAACTGCCATGCGCTAGGGAAGTTTTTTTCTTCTCAGACACAGCAGTCTGCTGAGAAAATGCTAGGTTATGCTAGAAAATGCTGAGCAGAGGTTGCTTCAATTGGCCAAACCAGTGTGGGAACTGTGTGGTATTTTTTCCTCACTGTAGGGTTCCGATCTCAAAGTCCACTGTGTCTGAGTTACTATTTAATCACGTGGACACCCTCAAATCCATAAACAGGCTGTAATTTAGTGTACTGCATCTAAATTTGTGGTAGTGGATTGAGCAACACCCCTAGACACTGATACACTGTGCTCCAGTCTCACTTCCTAAACCAACAAACCGGCTGGTTTCTTCCTCTCATCTCCTCTTAACCAAACTGACAGGGGCTTTGAAACAGATTTGGCAAGAATGTGTTTGCCCAGTTACCTTAAAAGAACGTGTGCAAAGAACAGTCCTAAGCCATCCCATCACTGAATTTCCTGTGACAGACGTAGGATTCACTTTACTTGACCTGAACCCTTGTACAATCCCAGATGGAGCAAGAAATCCTACGGAAGTCCTGGCCCTTGGAATCCCATGTAAGCACCATAAGAATATTTTTTTTTGGTTGAAACAGAAGTGCACAAAAGACATCAGCTAACAGCTCCATCTGTAGTGACAGTGAAGATGCTCGGCTGGGACGTGGATGGCAGGACTTGGCTTTGCTGGTCCATAGCGCATGAACTGGAACTACCTCCCCCAGTAAGAAACTTCTGCTGAGAAACATCTCTGCGGTGCAGGTCCAAGACACAGACTCAACGTACAGGCTCTAGTTGACATCTTCCAGAGCTACAGGAGTGTTCAAACCCATGCACGTGCCATCTGGGCACCAAACATCAATCTATCTGAAAAAAAAAAAAAAGAACAGTGCATTTTCTCTGCTGTGTGTATCCAAAAGTGCTGTTTTCTGAACATCAGGATTTGAATAAGTAACCATTTTCTTGTAGATGGATTGAAACAGAAGACCAAAAGCCACTTTCTCTTGAGTTCTGAAAATACATGTAGTTCTTCCTTCAGAGCACGGGCAGTGCAGCTGGCCTCTCTCACCTGGTTTTGAGGAGCTGGGGCCATGTGTAACACCGACGGGCATTCACCCACTGCGAGAACACTTGACACGATGCCTTCATCTTCTCAGCACTTCAAATACATTTATAGAACTCAATTCAAACCTTGATCTTTAAGTATTTGACTCAGATTTGATTTATGCTTTGAAAAACTGGTTTTAAAAAAAATTGCTTCTATAACTTGATTTATCAGAAGGCAATGGCAGGTTTTTAATGACTTCACCTGATAATGAGCACTCTTGGAAACTGTATCGTAAGACACCGCTGAAGCAGTATCTCGGCATGAGTTTTCTGGTAAAATGCTTGTAATAAATCATTCAGTTTTGCCCACAAGCTACTGTATGCTGGGAAAAGGTTTGAAACCCTATTTCTAAAACATTTTTGAAGGCAATTGACACTTGGAGTAATACATACAGGTAAAAAAACCCAGAGACACAGTTAGACCTTCAGCTGAGAAGTTCACAGGAGCTGACATTTGGCCACTGCCATTAATTTACTGCCCGATTATTTCCCGGTGATTTTTGTCAGTTTCTGTCCACAGAGGCTTCAGACCATTTTTCCAAATGTGCATTTTCACATCCGATACTAGCGAAAGGGAATTTGGTAGAAAATGTCAGAATCCAACTTCATTGTTTACTAGACAAAAATTTTTTTCCCTTAAGATTCAAACTGCGAAATCAATTCTACCTTCTGTTTGAGGAACAATTAAGAATGTGTAACGCTATTTTCATCTCAATTAGCGCTCAGTAAAATGGCACATTTCAGGGAACTGAAATACGCAGGGTCTCTTATTAGCATGAAGTTGTAGGTTCATATTCATAAACAGTTGGCTCCAAAAAGATAATTACTGTAACCCGAAAAATTTGCAGATGACAAGGGACAAAGGGAGGGCGTAAGAAAAAGCAGCAGAAATGAAACATCTCATTAGAGAAGTAATTTTAAATATTATCTAACCCAACTGGCCTTTTACCTATTTAGTTGTTATCAGCCAGCTAAGTGCTTTTATATGTCACAGACTCAACTCTTGCAGAAAATGAAGAGAAAAAAACCTCACATAAGGACTGTGAGCAGTTTCAGGGAAGGCTTTCCGAATTATGAAGTTATTGCTTGGGCTGATAAAAAACCCGCACGGGTGGAAGGGTCTGAAATAAACCCGCTACTGAGATGGGACTTTGTCAGAGCTGTCAGAAAGTATCAGAGAACAAGCAAGGACAGGAAAACCTTTGTCAAGAATCTATAGAAGAGGAATATGAGGAAGAGGAATCTATGGAAGAGGTTACGGAAAGTTGGCGTCTATCCTAGATGCCCGAGACTCCAAGTACCCTGCCAGAACACACACATTTAAACTACACACACTTCTGTTCACTTCCTCAGGCACAAATTTTATTCAAGCTGAAGACTTCTTTTCCAAAAAAAAAGGGCAAACTATCAGAGCTCCATGACTGAGGATAAAATAAAAATACGACAAGAAGGATTTGGTGCCTGGGAGATGACACAGACTAAGCCATTACTTTTACAGACGCATCATTTCAGATCTCTCCGGCTGAAGGAACTGGTTCCCAGTACTGCAGCACAGACAAGTTCCAGTCTCGGTGTGCACAGGGGGTCCACAGCAGCCTTCCCCTGGTCGCTCGGTGGGCAAACGCTCCGCTGGGCGCAGCACGATGGACATCCCGTCCGTGCAGTTTGTTGAGCACGTATCCCAACTATGCTGCAAACCGTGAGGGAAAACCCAGCCTCACAGTTCATCTGAGCTCTTCCTTTCAGTTTTCAGGAAATTTTGTGTTTCGAGAACACCTTGGTCTGCAGAGTCTGTTTAATTCTAAGCGCTGCCGACAGCGTTGGCACAGCAAGTGCCGCGAGCTGTGGCCATCCCAGCATCATCCAGTAGCCGTCTCATTCCGAACGGGGTTAGTTTACAGCTGGCCACAGACTCACCCCACTTTGAGAACAGCGCCTTAGGGGAAAGTCCACTGCAGGGAATTGCATTTGCTTGCCTAAATTTTTTTTGCAAAACAATTTCAGGTGGCAGTAGGAACAATACACGGGGTTAACACAGGAAGCAAGAGGTGCATGAACAATCTCAGTGACTTCCCCGGGACTATACCCCTGCTGAAGGACAGCACATCAAGTAAAGATTCGAGGGGTCTCTGACTTTCATCACAAAAATATTTCTGCTACGCCTCAGTGCACTGCAGCACCACATTCTTCCTCACCTGGCCTGTACTTCAGCAGTAGTCAAGAGTTCTCAAATTCCCTCCCTGAAGTCTTCTGAAGGTTCATGCTTACTGACTGCCTTAAAATATTTGGGTGAGAAGGGGCTGTAGAAGAATACAGGATTACTGAAGCATTTTGATCAGAATTTATAGTTTGATTTACTAGTATAAAACTGCCTAAGCTATGCTCACAGCTTCCTTTATGTGAGGAGGGGAGGTGGATTTCACAGGACACAAGCTCACTTCAGCAAAGAGATGAGAGACCCAAGTTATACTAATGTTCCTTTTCCCTCCTTAAAAAAAATAAAAATCAAGGGCTGTATCCAAAAATCACTTTTTTATTGCCACTTTATACAGATTTAAATATTTAACATTCAGATAAACAACTATCTGTGTTTATGTAGTTTGTTATTAGTTACTTCACCATAAACTGGCAGAATCTCCCTTTCCAGCTTCTGTAAGATTCCTTCCGGCATATCCTGAAGTATTCACTTTGCATGTTGGCATCTCACAGCAAAAAGAAATTATTTTTCAGTGAACTATATAGTGTTTAATGAAAAAAATATTACACAATATAGGCTTTCACAATAAGTCACATTTTTTGCAAAATAATTTGAAGATTCCAAGTAAGACTTCTTTCTTTTATTCAAAAAAATAAATATATCCTTTCTGAATCAAAGCACTTCATATGACATTAAGTACAAAGCAGAAATGTACTTCTTTGGAAGTTCTGAAATAGACACACAGGAGCTCATGGGAGCAACGTTACCCACAACAGTGATAAAAGCTGAAAGCTGATTTTTTTACAAATTTATAGCAGAACACGATTTCCTTTTACAATATAGAGCTTCAAACAGATTTAAGAAAAACACCATTTTAAAAGTCTGAAAGGCACATGAACTGGACCATAAAATGTACTGGCACGTTCACCAATACGTTTTATGTTACATTCTGAAAGAGAATCTGCGGGACCCTAACCAAGAGAAAGACTGAAAATACCAGCAAGTTCCTTTGTAAAGTACTGAAAGAGTGGCAGAGAGTTCCTTTTGGCTCTTGATAAAATTATTAATACCCCAAAGCTAGCAAGTCTGAAAAGCTGCATCATTCGGTTGTATTTGGACGAGTCGCTACATAAACAAACACAACGATCAGCAGCACTACGACAGCCAGCGTGGGGAGCACGACGGTCGTGATTTGTTGCCGGGCCTCTTGCATTGCCTGTTTTCTCTCCTTTTTATCTTTGGAAGTCTCTTTTTTGGGTTTTCCTCTTAGCTGCCTCATCCTCCTCTTAGGATCTTTTATTCACCAGAACAAGGGAGCAAAGGGAGTTGAGCAGCGGAAAACAGTCCAAGGTCTTCCGAAACAAAGGGTTGAAGAACTCCTTCAAGTGGTTGGCTGTGCAAGAAACTGCAAGAGAAGGAAAAAAAAACAATTATTCTGAGCAAGATCGAAACATATTCTAGTTATTAAAACCATTTGCAGCTCCACTTGGTAAATCTTCTAGCCAACTGGCACCAGTATCTTTGCAGCTTCTTTCAAGGAAAAGGAATCGCAGCGGGCTCGCTCGGCTCATCCGTAACACCTTCCCCGGAAAAGTTCATCACCCTGTGTGTCTTTGTCCGGGAGCACTGAACTCGCACTCCGCTAAGCCAGAAGCAAAGCCCAGCACCATACATCTTATCCTCTAAGGCAAACAAGATAACGCAGGTAAAAGACTTGATGAAACGAAAGGAATTAGCCTTGCGTCAACACCGAGTACCAGCTGCCCCTCCTTGCAGCAGCAGCAGGCTCCCAGCGAAGGTGTGTGGCTCCCCACAAACCTGCCGGGCGAGGAAGGGCAAGCACACACCCGGCCATGAGGAAAAGCATCGAGCGTTTATCAGCCACGCCGGGAATTTATTGGAATAAAGGGTATTCTACCAGGAAGAAACGTGGGGAAACTTAACTTACACTTCTGGTTCTGCTGCCATAAAACAAAGTCTAAATCATAACGTGACTCAGTGCTGTCACTCCTGTTACCGCTGGCATTTTTTAAGGAAAACATCCAAGCGCTAACCAGCCTGCTTACAAATCACTGTTGCAGCCAACCCGTCATTAACAAGGCAGCTGTTCCAAAGCGACTACCTGACCAGTTCTTACAGCAGAAGCATCTATGACGTGAGATTAACCAAAACACTGCACGATATGAAAGCTCCTCTGAAAGAAGGAGAGTTAGAAGGTGCTTAATATTTCCACACTCTATGGTTTTTTGCCCCGAGGCGGCCTGCAGCTGTGGAGCTCGCTGACCACGCGGGGGACGGGAGGGTGGCCGCTGTTTGGTTACATTCCTCGCTGCCACATCCCCCATTTCTGCAGCGGCACAAGCGCTGGTACAGGCCAGATGTAGCCAAACACAGATTTGGAGGAGATGAATTACTGGTGCCAAATATTGAGTTGAGTTGAATTCAAAGTAAATTATGAACGGATGTTTTTCCATCACTCCCTTACATACTCAGAGTAAAATGTATGTAGAAATTAGTGGGTTAATGCAACTGCCTCTTTTCTTTCCCCTTTCTTTATATCAAAATATAAAGATTATTTTAGCGTGCTGCTGTAGGTGAGGAGCATCTGTCAACAAGCAAAGCTCGCTCTGTTCACCACAGACACGATTTGCTCCTCATGTGTCATCTCTAGTCAATGTTACAAGTTGTCTTATGACTACATTTTTAAAAAAAGAAGAGGTTTTCACTGGAAGTGGGATGCTTTCTGTTGGTGTTAGCACTCAACTTTATTTGTCAGCCTGACAACAGAAGCAAAACCAAACTAAAATGCTCACGTACAAACCAAGAATCCCCACCTATAGTTATGTGCAACTACAAAGTTTTCATCCTTTCTCATAACAGCAGCAACCTGCCTTCTGTGAGTGACATCCAGTCAATTAGTTTGGTGAGACATTGCACGAATTAGGGGAAGATGTGGGGTAACTCTACTAACTCAAACTTACGCAAGTGACCAGACTACCAGAGCAACCGCGTGGTACTGAGAAACCAACAGCATATCAATGGGTCAGTATTTCTGGCCTTACATGGTCCTTCCTGGATACAATCTAAAAAAACCAACCAACAACAAAAAAAGCCATCAAGCATGACAGGATCTCAGAGTCGAGCTGGATTCACCGATTCCGCATCGCATGCACACACACCTTTCAAGCAGTTGTTTCTTCTGGTCACAAACTTTGCCAATTCAATCTGGACTCTGAGGCAAACACTTCATTTCAGTTTTGATAAAGCATGAAAGGGAAATTTTGGTGATTGGGATAATTTTCAAAAGAGGAAACAATAAATTTCAAGTCTTAGAAATAACCAGTTCCTCCTGCAAGCTGCAGCATTAGAATCAAAACATGTAACCGATTTAGAGAGACCAGAAGTGGTCAATGAACTTCACGAGGGGGAGGTAAAAGAGGAACTGGATGGAGCAACACACGACACCCTGCTCCAGTCTTTTCATCAAATGGCACTGCTTCATTTCTAAACTTCTCAACTTTGCTGTTTCTTCTCAGCAAATCCTCAACTCTCTTACTGACTCAGGGCAGAGTCTTCGGTATTCCACCCCTGCAAGCTATGGGTTTCTGGTTTGGTTTTGTTGTTTATCAATCACTTCTCTCACCAGCTCCTGAATTTTCTCTCAGGCAAAACAAATCTCTGTTTTACCCTTTCCGTTTTGTTCTCCTCCTGCTCTGGTCACAGGCTTTATTACCAAACTCTAGGGAAGCGACCACACAAAAGAAAGTTTTACGTTTGCCCTTTGGGATCATTAGACAATCGGAGCGTTTCAGGCTGTATTGTTTTCTGACTCCGTTAATGCACGTCAGTGGGTTTTGTATCCAGATTACTCACAAGACCCAAGAAGTGATGGACAGTAAAAGCCTTTGGGACTTTGTGTGCCATAGTAACAAACTGGAGTTGCCATGAAACCAATCTCTCTAACAATAAATGTATGCCTAGCTCTGCGCAGCATCACTTGCTACCCAGACATTAAAAACACCAGGAAGTTTTTTTTTAAGTCTCTTCTGAATGAATATTTCATTCTGAAGCAAAAATTATACCGAGTTAATTGCATACACTAGTTAACATCTGATGACTTTGAACAGAAAGCCTTCCTGCAAATGTCAGCACCACTTGAATTGCAAGCTGATGTTTGGGAATCTGGCATCAGTCTCAAAATACGTTTCCAGTAGCCTGTGTGACTTGGCTTTGCTACTGGCAGAGATGGACTTGCACAGAAAGTGGCCCACAGTTTTCAGAGATGAGCCTCAGGGTTCATCTTCACTGAACCATAAAACGGACGCAGTGAATCTCTGCAAGTTACTGCCAGGCCCTGCTGCCGTCAGCAGCCTGGACGCGACCGCCAGCGTCGGACAGCTGCTGCGAGGGACAACGCTCCCCACAAGGAAGGTCCGGGATGTTGCGCATGCTGCTGTGTTCATGTGGGTACAAAACAGCACTTAAAAACCAGTGCTCAGCTGCGTAAGATGAAATTCCACGGCCCGTGCTGTGCAAGCAGAGCAAGAGAGCCACAGCTATCCCCTTCCACTGCCAAGCCTCTTCCCGGCCACCCGTGGACTTCCCTGGAAGGCAGGTTACTGCTGACAGTTACGGAAGGAAGAAACAAGGCACAGAAAGCAGAGCAAGCCAGGGCCAGGGCTGGGACTACAGCGTTAGGGTCTCGCTCCCCGTGTCGTTCATGGCCCACGGAGAACAAATCACCCCACGTTACTGAGCTACGTCCGCCTCCGGTCAGGACTCATCCTGCTCGCGCACTGGGAAGGCAAAACTCAAGCAAAGAGAGGAAGGAAATAATATAAATGTAGCATGGGATTGGGTGTAATTAACATCATAGTTAGCACTGCCCATTTAAAATGTCTCCAAACAAGTAGCTATCAGAAGGGCAGTGAGAAAGTGATGTCTCACAGTTACTTCAGCCTTGTGGGAACTGGAACCTTAGCCATCAGCTAACCCCACAGCACAGAAGAACTGGAAACTCACCTTCTCTCCTCAAACAGAAGCTGAGAGTCTCCTTTCCATTCCTGGCCCCCCCAAACAGGAGAGAGCTCACTGCCAGACCCTACACATTCTCCTAGGGCCGCCTCTCATTTCTACTAACTGCTCAACCTGTCCCAGGTACCCACCAAGGCTGCAAACAAACACCAAATAAGTTCAACTACTGCTTTACTGGAAAGTCAGCGACTCCCTCAACTGGGACGCGGATAGGAACAGGATAGAAGAGCCTAACAGACTCTTGCAAACGTGGAATATCTGTAGCCCAGACAGCGTGACAGGAGTCTGGCACTAGCCTTCCTTTTATGAATTCTGCAATTTAAAATTTGGTAATAAAATTGCATGGGGTGATGAGATTATTTTTAAGTTCACTATTGCAAAGTTTCCCCCAAAAGCAGGAATCTGCTGGCCAGAAAGAAACCATGTCAAATTAAGAAAATGAGTGCTGGCTTGGTATAGTTGTTTGAAAAATCCGTTTCACAGAGACTCTCTTCTCTCTGACACTGCAGAGCTCCAGCTTGATACTGAAAAGTTAAGGTTTCAAGCAGAACAAAACATTTAGAAGTTCATGCTACTGAAGACAAACCTAAAGACATTACTCTTCAACACAATAAAAATTCACAAATTTAGTACCCTGGCTTGACGTCCAGAGCAATTACATTCCTCCTTGCCCATCATCCAAATTGCTTTTTATATATATAAAGTGCTCTTCAATCTACCTTCTGGGTTAAGTGACTTTGAACCATTTTGCAGAGCCAACCTCAAAACCTAAGAGCACAAATGAGAGGATTTGCTGAAGTCACCCATACCAACGCTCGAGCATTTGCCAGCGCCTTAAAGCAAGTCGGCAACGGTTACGCGGGGGTAATTCCGTACCGGAAGGCTGCAGTGAAACTGGTGGGGACTGGTATCCTTCCAACCAGAGCAACAATCTCCCAACCAGAATTTTACAGCAATGGGCCGCCAACCTTACAGCATCAATGCATTAGCCATGTTAAGCTGAATAATTTTTCTCCAAATCCAAAATTACAAGTGTTTGCAAGCCAATTTGGATTAAACTGGCCTCATCATCCTGCTACTGACACTGTAACATTTCTGGAACAGGGAAACATCTTGAAATTCAAGCAAACAATCTGACAAGAATTAATTTTTATAATTTGAATTTTCCCCTGGGCCATGGACATTACTGAGACATGAAAAATAAAACCAAACAACAAACCAGGCAACAGTCAGGACAGACTGTACTCAAATTGCCTGCCAGCAGTAGGGAAAAGGACACAAGATACCTCAGCAGATAATACTCTTCAGATTATTTTAGCGTTAAAAAGCCCCAAAAGGAGCAGTTCCCAATCACTAGGACACACTAGAACTGAAACAAAGTTTATCAGCTTGTTCCTTATTTCTGCTGCGGGGGCTGACGACTTTAGGGTCCTGCAGCCAGAGCTGCTATAGGGAGGCTGGAAGAAGAGTTGAGTCCAAGAGGTGGGAAGAGGAGGGAGGGAGGACCCAAGGGGCAAAAGGAAGCCTGGTTAGCAGGGAACGCAGCCGTTAAAACACAAGCAGCTCCTGGCCTTGTGATAAAGACCACCCTGGCCACCAGTGAAAAAGGACTGCTCCTTGCGGTCCACGGGCACAGAGTGCTCTGCTTGCACGGTTCCAGGAGAAGGGATGGTTCCAGGAGAAGGGACGCAGCGGTTCCAGGAGAAGGGATGGTTCCAGGAGAAGGGATGGTTCCAGGAGAAGGGACGCAGCGGCTCTGGGCAGCCAGGAGAGGCTGTGCAGGGTCTCCTGTGCCTGAAGGCTTTAACCCTCCCTTATCTCCTGCAACTTCAACGTCCCTGTGGCCCAGCCGGTGGCCACTGCAAGGAGAAGGCAGCGTCTGACAGGGCAGAAGGGAACTTGCGCTGCCCCAGCCAGCATGGGAAGCCTGGGACCAACACGTTGGCTGAAGCAGTATCGTGCTTGCCTCTACCCTTAAGTAAAGTCTAAGCAACAGACACGTTATTTCCTACCCTGAAACCATGCAACTGTTTTTAGGTTTTTAAAAATAAATGATTGAACTCCGTGTAATACTTACACAAACCCTGGGTACTACTTCATAAAGGACAAGACTTGTTTTATGCTGCCCCATGGAACACAGGCTGTTTTATAAATCATTGCTCCGTAACTGATTTTCCCTCGAGATGAAATGCCACATTTTGGACAGGGAATTTTCTTTCTTGCAGCTTGAATTTCTGGCCATTGCCAGAGTAGCATCCGCAAGGTCATCATTTTCCAAGGCGATATAACCAGCTTAGAAACACGGCTACATGGGAATTCCAAGAAGCATTTCAGCAGGAGCTTGGGTCACATTTACCAACAGGAATAGTTGTGCACAGAGCTCTCGCTGGCGTCTCCAGAGACCTCAGTTCTGCTCGCAGCCTTTCCATCCACACAGATCCAACTTTATTACTTGATTTTTCCTTGTGTTTCAGTTTTGGCAGGTTTAAGAGAGAAAAATAACAATCCTCACATCTTTTACGAAGAACTCCTTCATCCCCTCAGATGGCTGCTACCTGGGCAGGATTTGCAGGAGCACTTACATCAGTTTGCACTCAGCTCCCGATGCCGAGACAGAAGCTCAATCTGCTCCTGCCTTTGTGGCTTTAGGCACCTAATGCCTTGCAAACCTGGCTCTGAGGAGTGGGCTTTTTTTTAAGGGGAGGAAAAAAAAAAAAGCTTGCTTGTAACAGTTTTTATGCAACTACTGTAGTGATTGTCCAGCACTATTCCATCACATTCAAGCACAATTATTACACTTGATTTTAAACACTACATGTAAAATGATAGCTTAAAAACATCTTCATTATTTGACAGGCTCTAAAGGAGCAAAATGTTCCAGTAATCACTTGAGTGGGTGACAGAGATGGATAGAGCGGAGATTTGCCCATTTGATTACGAGAGCTGAACCCTGAAGAGCAAGCCTGCCCAGAGGATTACCCAACCACTTTAATCCCAGTCACATCCTCCCTCCCTCCCCTAAACTTTCCCAGCCAACACACTTTCAGCAGCACAAAGGCAGCCCCATGACGAAGTGAATATTCCAGTTGCAGGACAGTCCCTTTCGGTACCAAAACACAGCTCTGCAGGAGCAGTAACAAGGGGAAATTACTATTGCCTGCTTAAAAAAGAAACTTTTCATTTGTACAAGCCACCCCCTAACTAACCAAGAAGTGAGCAAGGATTCTGCAGGAACAGCCACACAAATAACTCTGGGTTCTGCACCATCAAATGCTCTGGGTCACCCAGCTCGTTACTTTTAGAGAGAAGTTGCACGGCAGAACTGATACATGGCTGAAGATAATGCTTGCAATGCTAAGTTTGAGATCTCCACGTCTCGGTGACACTATCTGTCATGACTTCAGTGTCCTAAAAATGAAGAAAAGCATTAAGAGAAAATTTTTTTCTCTGTGAAAACTGGACTTTATGTTACAGCATGAGGCCAGTTCTTAATATCATAAAAATTCACTTCAGTCTATTTGACTGTAGCAAGGAATTATGATTAGCAAATCAAAACAACCCTGTTTTCAAGGGTAAAAGCTTTTAATTAGCGCGTAACAATATGGAACCATTAAGATGCTTTTTGAAGTCAGTTTAACGTTATTTCTTAGTGAAGGGTGATGGGTTTTTTCTCCAAATTAGACCTAAATCTGAATTGACCTATCATTACTGCAACATCACATTTATTGTAAATGTAGCCTTGAGAGTCTCCAAACTACTCACAGCATTTGGAAAATGAAAGGCAGCACTGAACGCTGCCAGAAAGTCAGAGAGAGCAAGGCCACCAAAGCAAAAAGATATTTCAATACGATTTTCACAATTCTGAGGACTTGGATACAGCGAACAATCTGTATCAGAAACAAAAAGCCACGGATCTCTGCATCTAGGAAGGCATTGTTCAACACAGCTAAGGTGATGGTATTTTTGGCACGTATGGCATTGCAGTGCAATGCTATCTGCCCTGAATGCAGCGAAGAAACAGAACAGAATTCAATTAAAAAGAAAAAAAAAAATAAAAAAGGCAAGTCCTTCTGCTCCAAGAACAGGTGGATAAATAACCAGCATTTTTCTTTGTAGATAAACAACCAGCATCAAGACAACTTTTGCAACAGGCAGTCCAATGAAGAAATACCACTAATGTTTACTGAAAACGTGAGAAAAACAAACACGTAATTTCTGTCACCGCGTGAAGTCAGCTCCTAGGGGAGGCTGTAAGAGAAGAGCTTGACATTCTCCATCTATACAGCTACAGATGATCTTGCACATAAATGCAGTAAACCACACCACCTGGCATATGACTTGATATAGTCTGTGTTTGCTCAGCTGTTTTCTTAGAAAGTAATTTTCTCAGCTGTTCCTGACAGGACTCCTTTGGATACAAAACATTTATCTTCCCAGTGTATTTATGGAAATTCAGCCGGTTTCTAAATAGCGACGCTAAATAAATAAATAAATATAAACAAGCCACTGGTGTCAGAGCTCCTCAAAATTCACATGCTGCTCTCCCAGACCAACCCCAAGCGTTCGGCACCTGCAAGAAGGTGCAGCAATCGGAATGTGGTGTGAAAAGAACATTTCTGGTTTGCGGTACAGCTGCGTCAGGGTCACGAGCCCACCCAGACCTGGCCGTGGCAGCTAACTCACACCACAGGCTGAACCGTCCCCAGAGGGAAGCAGGGGTCATGCCCTGAGCTGGGGATGACCTAGATGGAAAACACGCTTTTCCCACCCTCCAGAGTGTGGTTTGGTTGTTACTTCTCCCGTTGAATCTACCGGGTTCAAGGCAGCCGCTCCGTGAGACATCATCACTACAAACGTGTTTGAAACGGATCGCTGCGACGCGCGCCCGGCAGAACGCCACCAAGTCCGGAGCCTGATGTTACGGATTTGTAACGCAAACAGCAGAGCTGAGGGACCGTCGCTGGTTTGCATTATAATCCTACTGCCGTTAAAACTTTGGCACTGAAAATTCAGGCCAGGCTAAAACTTGGCAGGCAAAAAAAATCCATGCCCACAGCAAGAACAGATTGTTAAATCCAAACCCACAAAAACCACAAAGGCAAGGCATGAGCCGAGGGTGGCAGGGGTGCACGTGTACGTGTGTGCGCGCCCCAGAGAGGGGAACGATGGAGACTGATCCACAGAAGAGAAAAGCTGAAAGAACAGCTCGCAAGATAGCAAGGCAACATCTAGAAGCAATACCTGACCATAAGACAATCTGTGAATGCTGGACTGAAACTATTTGTGAAAGCTTGTTTCTTCAGAAGGCACAAAGGGAAATCTCCCTCTTCTGGCTCAAGAGACAGACCTACCTGCGATAGGAAAAAGTAAGATGGGTGCGTACCTGGACTCCTGAAACCCTCCTGGAAACAGTCCTGTGGGGCAAAATGGACAGCGTGCACCGACAGCAGCACTCACCGGTTTATTTTACGACATAACCTGGAGGTATTCACAGATCTAAAGCAAGCTGGATGAAATGCCACAGCACACTGAGCGAGGGGTTCAGATCTCCTCAAACTCACCCCCTTCAGGGCTTGTCTGAAGTTCTGGTTTTTCAAGCTTCTCTTGGCAGGGGTGGTTTTCCAGTGGAAGGCTGAGGAAAGACTGCTGGCACCGTGCCTGCCTCTCCCTGCTTGCACATGTGCCAGGGGAGGACTGTGTGACACTGGAGAGTAACTAAATCACACAGCAATCAGCCTAAATACAATCAGTGAAGTGGGTTCCTGTGCCACTCCCTTACTTACTTGTTTTCCCAGTGGGACAGGTGTTCCAGAGCTCGTGCAGTGCTGCGGTTTGGCAGATTTCATTCCCACCTCTGTTGCCTTCTACGTGCTCTCATTTGATCCGGGTAATCAAGTTATCCATGAAAGAAATAAAACCCTCCACCTTACACTGGAACAGCACCACAGGTTTTTTAGGCTAGAGCTCTTCCTCCAGCAGCCAGAAATCTGCGCTTTTCCTGAATTCCTTTCAAATTACAGAACTGTTCTCAACATCAGTGTGACAACAAAGCAATCAGGACACCTTTTTTGGGGAGGAAGGGAAGATAAGAACTTAGACTTTTGACACAGGATGGGTGGGGAGAGTTTTTTCTTCCTATCACTGATCTCATTAAAATCTCATTCTGTTTACTTCCCAGCTTAAACCTGAAGTCTTATTACATTTCACTAAACAATCCCACATTATAATAAAGCAGCAGGCTTTCCTGCCATGATTGATAGACTCTGTTTGCAATTATTTAAGGAGAACGCACATAATTACATACAGCTGGATTAGGTTGATCAAATCCCTGTTAGTGTCTGTCAATATACACATAATAAGACAGCGTGACATTAATGTAAACTAATTTAAATGCAGAAAGTTTAATTAAGACTTAATAAAATTACAGAGACGGAAAGAAAAAAAAGTTTTGCACAGCCTAAACAAAGGGAGTTTCGCAGCAAAGCCACCCTCTAAACGCACGTTTAGAGGTTTTCCCTGATCAGTTCTGCAACACCGGCTCTTGCACCGCCTATTTCTGTCCCCTGCGTCCAGTCCTACTGCCAGCACCTCCCACCCGCTCAAAAACTCAGAGGCAAAAGCCAACGCGAGGGAGCTGCGCATGAAGTCCACCACGAGCAAGCCCAGGCCGCCTCAGAAGTTCCTCTACGACGTTCAGCAAACAGCTGTCTACAGTAGTTCGGCCACCGTGAAGTACAGCTGTCCTTCTTCTAAAGCACTTACCGAGACATGACATCCCCCTACATAACAGCACTCACGTTCTCCCTTCCCATTTATTCCTGTACAACCTGCCTTTCCGCTCGGGCTGTTTTTAAAGCAATCTGCTCTCGGAGGGAGCACACCGCCGGGCACTAACCCGGACATGCTTAGCGCAAGATACCAGCTCCGCTCCCTGCTGAGCGGATCCAAACTTTTCCAAGGAATTTGCACCGCCCAAGTCATCCTTTTTCGTGCCACTCGTAAGCATGTGGATGCAAATGAATATCTCACCACAGATAAAATATATTAAGTGGGTGGTACAGCATCCAAGCCACCTCAGCTTGTGTAAGCCCGCGCGCAGTACCGGGGAGATCGGGGCGTGGATGCTGGGATCCTGTTGTCCCCGCACGTTCCCTTTCCCCCTCGGCTTTGCGATAACGACTCCACCTGTTCTGCGTGCGTTATCACCGCTTCGAACCTCGGTGCCTGCACCGTTTGCGCGCCAGGCATTTTCCAAGAGAGCAACGGAGACGAGAAGGGTGCAGGAGCAACACCGTGCCGCCGCACACCGCCTCGCCGCCAGCAAGCGTGCTTGTGTTTCGCTCCATTACAAAGTCGCATCTCCGATCTCACGCAGAGTGATTCACTGCTCCCCAAAGCACTGATTTGCCCACATTACCATTTCCTAGTATGTCCCCTGCCAAATTAAATCAATTTGAGTATCTCATTAAAAGAGAAAAACATTGCAGATTTTGATTCATTTTTAATAGTCTCTCTGTCAGCTGAGCCTGCTGCTCTGATCTGGTTTATTTGACGATTTGTTAGCTGCCCTGCTCAGCCACCTCTCTGTGAAGGCCCTACAGCGCTTCAAGTACTACAGAAAATGCTGAACGACATATAGAATCCTCACCAGAGCCTTACCCACAAAGACAGCAAAAATTCTGAACGAGTCCATTTCCCAAACATGAACGTTTCCCACAGAATTAGTTTTTGTCAGCTGGTGGAAGGGGAAAAGGGAAACAAGAAAAAACTTGAGAAATCTAAGTGCTAGAATGGATCACAGTGCAATCTCCTTGAAAATATATTAAAATTCAATACTGTATTCAAACTGTCCAAAAAAGTTCAGCCCTCCCCTGTTCAGCCACATCCCTCCAAAGCTCTCAGCCAGTCTCTCCGTGCTAAGGACAAATGGCTGTTAGATAACCTTTTCTGAACAAGTCTATCACTTACCCTACTTTATGTTCCGTTTCCTTTGGCAGCACAGCTATTTAAGTCGCCCTTCTAAACCAGAGCCTTTGGTAATTTTTCTTTTTTGTTCCACTGCAATTCTTCAAAGCATCATAAAGGCAAATTTAATAAGCACCTCAATTGGTATTGCTTTCTATTTATAATACCGCAAGCACCTGCTGCTGCTGAGATCTAAGCAGGTATCTTTCTCGCTTTGTATAGATTAATGCAGATTAATCTTAGTAGTTTCACATTTTAGAGCAATTCCAAGAACTATTGCTGCAAGTTGTTGGGTGGGTTGGTGGGTATTTTTCTGTCTTTGGGGTTTTTTTTTATCCTTAGGGGGTTATTTTGGTTGTTTTGTGGTGCTGTCGATTCTCTCCTCCACCTCCCATTTTTATTAAGATGCTGCTGACCAGCCCTTAAAAATAGGACTCATTTTGCTTCATTGTTCACATCAGCCAAATTTGACAGTACGTCTTCTGGCATATTCAGTAGATCCCTCTTGTCCATGCAACACCACGTGCTCAACAACCAAATCACTTCATATTGTACTCTGAACCCGTAACAAGGGAAGTAAAGTCAGCGTTGGGGTCCACGGACGGTTTGGGAACTGGGAGTGTGCAAGGAATGGGTGTTTAAAGGCACCTGCCCACGAGCCAGTAGATTTAGGGTCTGGATCACGTATTATTCAACCTTCTCTCAAACCAGGGACATATTATTTTTTATCTTATCTTATCTAAGCGCCTGTGAACACCAAGTGACAGCGAAGGCGGCGCAGCACAGAAGTGAAGTCCTACGTCTGACCTTTCAGAGCGGCTGAGGAACCATGTTCTCCAGCATCTCTTCAGAGCCTGTCTTCCACAGCGTATGGACAGAATATGAATGGCTGCACCCCGGGCTTTGGACATCCTGGTGTCTGCAACATCAACACCAACCTCTCCTGCTGTTACCTCATTTTAAAAGACCACAGACAGGAAGTTTAATGCAGCGGTGGGAATGGAAAAAGAAGAAAAAAAAAAAAAAACTGTGATGCAGCACAAGTAGGTGAGTGAGATAATGAAGGCCAGAGAGAAAGAGTAGGAAAGCCCCCTCAGCGTGTAAGAGAGGATGGAAAAGGCAGGAAACCAGTTCATGGAAGAAAAGCTGCGTGGAAGTGAAATAAAGACTAAAAGAAGTGCATGGCAGAGTCAATCCATCAGAGAAGACTGACATCAATTATCGTTCTCATCCCTGCACTGTGTTTATTTACTCTCAGTGGCTGACAAGCAAGGGTTGTACTTCTCATCCATCTCCTACCTATGTATTTAGGTGTGATATAGCATACTCCTCCACAGCCTGCCAGGAGATCTCACAGAAGATTTCACAGGACCATTTCATCTGAAGAGTGACCCTTGATGTCTCAGACTCCTACTCCAGAGCAATACTATGCTACTTGCCTCTCTGCAGCATTTAGTACGGGCCTTAAAGGGGTGGGATTTTAAGTGTTCTCATTAAAAACACACATCTTTCTCAACAAAAGGAAGTCTCATTACTGTTTATTTGCAGACCAATCTTGCCAAGATTCCTGTTGACTTCCTGAGAAAAAGCACGCTCATAAATGCATAAAACCAAGTTTTCTAACCTGTTTTTAATTGCACATGTTGAAAAATTTAGCAAATGAAAAGGCTCAGAGACACAGGAAAACATCATTATAAGGTACTCAGTATGACGTCCTCCTCTTTACTATCAACAACAAAAGCTCAATGCAGCCATTATCTTGGGAATCCATCCATTTTAAACTTACTCTCAAGATGAGACACATGACGATACAGAAAATAAATGAGGCACAGGGACCTTGTATATCGTTTGAAAAGAGGAGATGCCATGTATCTTTTCAGCTTCTGGCTGCAGCTTCCAAATTACCGTCCCAGAACATCTGTAACCTTCATGCGTTCTCATCCACTTCCACAATTACTTCTCATCATGTGGGGAGGTTTTGAACTTTTGCAACGGCTATATTGAGTAAATCACCTATCAACAGAGACGCTATAGGTACTCCAAGCCGGTAGCTAATCGTGATTTTTAGTCTTTCAAGCAAATAGGACAACTTAAAATGGCAAACACTGCTCTAATCTACCCATCCATAAATTAGGAGTGACAATAGCAGATTATTACTCATTCACTCAGAGCATTTGTTTGGCCATGAGAGAACTGGCTGTATTCCAAGAGCTGGCAAACATTGGTTAATATACATGTAAATGTTTTATTTCTCTCAGAGTAGGCAATTTCACAAAATGAAACACTGAATTAAAGACGACCCTAGTTTTTCTGCTGATGCCTGTCTCAGATGCAGTGCTGCTGAAAGCCTTTGCAAGCCTTTTCACACCGAGTCAACAGGGAAAAAGCCACCTTTTCTTCTGAGAGTGAGACAATTTCACTGTGGAAACATGAAAGCTTTTATATAAATATTAATAATCAAAGTTGTCCTGGAGTTAAGTGGATGGAAACTGGCTTATATAAGGTTGCAGTACTGAGTTGGTAATAGTGAAACGTACTGAAATGGTTTTGCAAACACTGCTCCAAACAGGCTGTTCCTCAGGACAAGAGCTGCGGTGCCAGAAGGAGATTTAGTGACCCCAGTGTTTAATATCAGGACACGTCACTCCTAAGAGTGAAGAAGGGACACACTGTCCTTTGAATTTCTAGTGCAAGCATAAAGTAAAAGGAAAATGTTATTTTCCTCCAAAAATGCCACTAATCTGAACTGGGAAGAAGAGGAGAGACCAAGAGAAAGGATGGAGGTTCAATGCAGAGAGGCAAATAAACCAAATATCTAGACAGAAAAACAGGCAGTGGTTTAACAGAGCCCCTTACTAACCAGTCCAGAGCCTGAATGTTCTAAAGAACGCCAAGTGTAACGCACCCCTACTCTTGAGTATGGGCTCTCAGAGAAGAGTCCCAAGAGAATCAACAAGTACATTCTGTGCGTTTGGAGGTGAGGACAGTACACGCCATCTCCAGCAGGACTCTGAGAACCATTTTTCCTTCAAAGGGTTAGAGATGTCACAAGATACCTAGATCTACTTGCTCCTCCTATGGTACAGATCATCAACCATTGCTTACCTCTCTGTTCAACAGAAAAGTAAGTTGGGTTTTTTTTTGTGAATTGAGCCTTGAAACTAGAACTACAACGACAAGCAGATTTTTGAGAAGGGGGAGAAGCAGGGATAAAGGGATATTTGAGAAGAGGAAGAATCTTTTATTTACTGTGCTGTACCATTTGTATTGTCTTGCTTTCCTTGAGGGCATGCTAAAGTTTCAATCAACTAGGGATGCTAGCAAGAGGTCGAAACTGTTCATAAACCTCCAGACAGAAATGACACAGTATTAATATATTTCAGAATAGCAACTTTAGAATGAAATACAAAATACAGCAGAAAGCACTGGCTGAGATCACAGTAACTTGATGGAACCCAAGAGCAGAAAAGTGTACGGCATTTAAAAAGACAACCATTAGGACAGTTGCAGTCAAAATTCACCTCCTTTAAGTGAAAAGAAAGATGGAAGATGAACAAACACTGATGGGAAGCAGCAGCTACCAACAGAAGACACTTTCAAAAGATACAGGACTGTACACGTGGCAAGTATTGATGAGAAGCTCAGTTCCCATCTGGCAAGTTGCCTCAGTTGCTACTACCGCACTCCACACGTTTCAGCCAGGTCTCTCCATGGACATGAGCATCTATGGACAGGAAACGGACAGCAGATCTGTGTTTTACGGAGATAAATACATCAAAGACTGCTGGTGTTAGAATTGCCTCTCCTCACATTCTCCATTTTACCAGGAAAAGAATTGAGACTTTACAGAGCTATCACATTAACTAATGCTAATTTTGAAATATTTTTCATATTTACTTCCTGTAATTACATGGATTTTTTTAATCCAGAAAATTACAGAGATTATTACTGCTAGAGCAAGCACACTGTCTAGCACTTGACAATACTTCGCTTTGAACCTTGAACCTACCGCTGCACTTTTCAGCACTGCTTTCACACAAAGCATGCTCTCCCCGCTGCTTACGTGACACTTTCGGATCTCACAAGGAAACCTGCTGAATGGAAGGGCAACGCAGCAGAACAAGACAGTGCCAAGTTCAGCACTGGAGAGGATTTTAAAATCTATTACAGGGTATCACTTCGACGTTCAGTGCTGTACGTGCCTGAAATGAGTACACCTGCCTGGCAGAACTGCAAGGGAAGGTGCCTCTATAAAAGGTGACAGTGCCATTACCCGATAAGCCACTAGTGAGACATCGCTGATTACCACGGCGCACAGAGATTTTAACTCATCCAGAGCGCGGACAGCTAATCGGATTCCTTAAAGGGCTTCTCTCAGTTTCACTGGGGCTGATGCATACTGCATATAGGATTTGGAAAGAGATTTTTCCCCAAATAGCACATACCACTCCACTGCAGCATTCTGTTATGATCTTGGCTTATGCTTATGTAAAGTAGCAGATGGAAAGCCAGGAGTTACATGAACAGTCACAAAGAGGTGAATCATTAAATTCAAGCTATGCCAAGGCAGCAACAAAGCTGACCTCTTGAATAAATTGAGCTTGGATAAAGGTAGCATTGATTTTCCTGAAGAGGTTTCATTACTTAACTCTAGATTTGTGATTTCTTTTGAGAGCATGAAGTTAAGAGTTAATCCAAATTTACTATTGCTTTTCTACCCAAATAGAAACCAAGCCACTTAAAATGCAGAGAATATGACAGATCTCCCTCCCTTTCATTGTTCTCTCCCCTCTGAGAGAAACTGAACTTCACAGGACTTCAAACCTCAGGGAAAAAAAAACAAACCAAAATAAAACCCCAAACCCTTAAAAAACTCAGCTCATCTTTATTCTACAAGCTTTTCTTCCAGCACTGAAAATCCAATGCATATTTTCCCCCCCACTACTTCTATCTCTTTATTGTTCCTTAAAGCTTTCCTAGAAAGGAGTTTCTTCAGCACATAAATGAAAAACTTTAATTTGATGAAGGGACAGGGACTGTTTGGAGTCTAGTCAGTAAAGAGACACAAGGTAAACATCTGGATATGTTACATGACCCCAAGTGTTTCTGCCATATTTTCTGCTTTCCAACTCCAATCTTCCCGTGTTAGTTTTAAAAAGTTATTTACATCAGAATCAATCAGCTGCTTTTTACAAGCTATACCATTAAACAGAATACCTCTTTACATCCCTCAAGTATGATAAGGATCATCCATAAAAGCAAAGTGAACTGAGTTTCCAATTTCCTACAGGTACTCTAAAATATTTACCGAACCACAGCAATGATGGTTGTGACAAACGCGGTGTCTTACGGACTTGGGGCTTTCCTAACCTTCTGAAATTACTGTTTGACTCACTCACATCTCTGGGAATGTGAAAATTACTTAGATAAGGTCTAAAAAAAAGTGAGGAAGATTAGAGAGAATAAGTTCATCAGGAAAAAAAAAAAAAGGAAACATAGAAAAAGACCAGACAACTACATATCTTCTATGAGAAAAGGGATATAATTTCTTCTATTATCCTCTCTTTCACAGTTCAGCAAAGTTTTCCCAAAGAAGCCATAAGTGATTGCATTTGGATTTTTTTATGTAAAAAAGTGCTGGAATACGAAATGGAAAGCCAAAAAAGGATCTTAAATCACAGGACATACCTCTCAGAATCTTATATCTGTCTCTTTGGAAAGCAGGTACAAAAAAAAAAATTGGACATGAAAAAGAAATAAAAATTGACAAGAACACGGAACTTGAAAGGCTTTTTGCTTAAGGTCCCTAATGTCTTAAGAATTTATTAAAAGATTATTTTAGAGCACCTGATTTCAGCAAATTACTTCAGAGATGGCTCCTGTTGCAGCAGTTGCTGCTGGAGTACTTCACTCTGGCTGTCAGCCAAATCTTTGCTATGCTGATGCCAAAAAATGATACCCAATTTCAACGACAGATGCTGCCGTGTTGACACGTAATTGATACGTTTATAGTCATGGCTCCCTGGAATTCTGTAACAGCAACACTTTATTCACGAGAAATACAACTGACAGCACAATTCAAAAGGACTTGCACATCGCTGATGCCACTACACTGCTGCTGGTGTGAGTCTGGAGGGAAGAGATCGCTACCTGTCCAGGCTGGTCAGCAACAGCGGAGACCACAACTTTTCCAGGGCAATGGAAAACACAGAGATGGCCCAGTTGCAAAACTGAACTGGCTCAGACAGAAACCAGCTTGCTCAGAGAAACAGGAAACCTGGAAGTTTTCAACACAAGTCGCGTATCCCTTTCCTGCAGAGCTTGTATCTGCGTAGGAGATGGAACTCACAGAAACACCACAGCAGTGAAGTAACAGCATGTCCATGATCTCCTCCTCTCTTTGACTTCCTTGGCTTCCTAGGCAGGAAACAGACTGGCAACCTTTAAATATATATTTAGCAAAGGTATATTCCAAAGAAAACATTATATACCCCTTCCTTGCATGTTCACTCTCCAGTACATAACTTGAAATAAACTTTCATAAATAGTATTTCTTTTGGAAAGCAACTTTATCCCTCCCCAAGCTTAACAAACTTTCAACGTCTACTGTAATTCTTACAGGGGAAAAAAAAAAGAGCAGATGACATTGCAACAAACGCCTACAACCTAAATTTTCTTTATTTTTAGCAACACAGCATCATATTATTTTCACACAATGAATAAAACATTCACAGAGTGAAAATATTCAGAGAAAAATTCATACCCATTCATTTCGCAAAAAAAAAAAAAAAAAAAAAAAAAAAAAAAAAAAAGAGAGACCGAAAATACTGATATTAATTCTTCAGACTCTGCACACAGCAGTTTTTTTTCCTTTAATTCTTCCTCTCCTGTGCTTCTAAGGGTTGCTAAGGCCAAAACTGTCAGAAGACCTCTCTTCATGCTGAATTTCTCCTTCAGAAGTATGCAGCACAGATTATAAAGTTATACAAGGGAAAAAAATATGCATTTATCATCAAAGCTCGTATCTCTCAAAACCCCCAAATTGTGATTTAGTTCAGCAACATGGGATATGTAAAATATCCAGGATTATAGCCTTGCAAAAGCATGAAGTGGTTGAAAAGGTCAAGGAAGTGCATTAAGTAGAAAAGCTTAAGGGGCCAGTTTTCACCGTTGCAAGGAGCATTGGAAAACCAATCTCTGCCAAGAAAACACATCCAGATATTAAAAATTCAAGCACCAAGTGCACAGGTACCTTCTTCCAAACCCCCCCTTAACCTCCAAAAGAAACAAACAAACGAACAAAAAATCAACCCCAAAACACCAACAGCCGCTCCTATACCCCACAGAAGTTGTTCAAAGTCACAAAGGACAGCTGGGACTGACCCAACGCTGGCAGCTGGGCATCTCAGGAGCAGACACAAGAGAATGAGGAAGGGAACGTGCAAGAAGAGCCAAGCCAGCTGTCAACAGCTTTGATTTACCAGAACCCGTCATAGCACAGAGGGGGTGGGACACCACAGGCAGAGCCCATCTTCCTCGCTCCTGTTTCGAGAAGATCAGATGCAAACCAGCTCCAGTTCAAAAGCCGCAGCAATTTGCTAGACTGGTGCTGCGTCTAAGCTAAAAAAGGCCAGTCTCTCAGCCCTGCATTTTAAATTGAGCACAGCACCGAAATAACAAAGCTAGAAGGCTTACGGAGAAGGTCCAACTCCTGCCTAGTTATTTGAGCGTGGGCAGAGAAGTCTAGGTCAGTCTGCCAGGCATTGTATAGCTACACCCCATCTGTGTTAGGAGGGGGGTAATTAGTCCAGAAGGAAATCAATGTTAAGACATACAGACCAAGCTGAATATTTCTCCTTGTTACTGAATTTGCTCCAGAGATTTATTCCTATAGGTTTCTCCAGGTGTTTGGAAGTCCCCTTGGTCTCCCTTAAGCACTAAATTTAATAACTTACTTTCTTCAAAAAAAATCATCCCATTCAATAGTAATAAGCCATCCTGTTATTAACAAAGAAAAGGATTTGAAAAGTCAAATGGATTCTCACTCCTGCTTCAACATTTTGTTCTGTTTGGACACCGAAAGGAAAGGTCTCACTTTCTCCCACTCAGGAAGGCAGTGTTGGAAGACATGGAAAAAACAATAAAATGACTGTATACAAATATTTCCGTTTCTCTTCCCTAATTTATAATGTCATTTAAAAAAAATAGCAGAAGCATGTTTGTTGGCGATTACTGTGCAATGAGTGAACACACTAAATAAATTAGCAACAGAAAGAACAGAATCACAGAACGGTTTGGGTTGGAAGGGACCTGTAACGGTCATCCAGTCCAACCCCCCTGCAAGGAGCAGGGAAAGAAGTAAGCCAGCTTCAACTTTTAGAAATGTAAAAGACTTAGAAATAGTTCAGGCAATCACATTTCAGAGCAAATCTTACTTTTACAGACACTGTTTCTTATCCTGTTAAATATTTATCTTACCACTGTGGGAAAGACTTAAACAATAGAGGGAAACTGGCTAAGGCTTGCTCTGCAGACTGAAATAATCTCAATTCAGCAGCAAGAACCAGCATCAAGATTTCTGAATAATGGTACCAAACCCAAACATTCAGGTAAGAAGTTGACATACACCCCCTTCTTCTGTGCTGAAGTCCTTCACCCCAAGTAACTCCAAGCCTTCAAGCCACTCCTTTAAACAGTATCAAATCAGTAAACTTGAGTTTTTCTGAACACCTCAAGCCACTTAAGACAGATTTAACATTTAGTTTCTGTCCTAAACTGTGCTAGAGTTTAGCTGTGTGCTCTCCCATCCAAAGTAGGCTGCACTGTGATGGTTGGTGCAGCGGGTTGATGGCGAGACCCAGTACAGTAAGTGTACTGGTTTCTAAGCAGACCTAAGTTTGTAAAAACAAACAGCTACTGGTGAAATCCCTCAGCCTTTTTTGTGGCACAGCTGCTGGTACCTAAGCTACCTTTGAGGGTGCACTTTTATAACTAAAACCTGCCTGCTGCAGCTTCACTTGAACAATTCTTTATTTCTGTTGTCCTCCTAGTTGGGTGTCAAAGTCAAGCACAAGATCTTTCACGATGCAACGATGCTAAATAAAGCGTAAGATGCTACTGACATCTACCTACCAGTAAGCAGCCATGCTGGAAACAAATATTTTAGAGGCAAAGCACTTCAGTGAGCTTTAGTAACATTAATACAGCACACCTCCTCTCCAAACCTGATACCAAGCACTGTACCATGGTCGGAGAACTCCTTTCCAAACACATGAAGTCAAGGTGTCGTACAAAACCAAACTGACATTGGGTGAAAAAGCAGTGAGAACAATTTATAAAGAGAAAGCAGTCTGAGAAGACAGATACACACCCTGAAGTTTGGCACATCCGGATCGTGATTATCTACACCTCTAGCATGATACAAAGACCAAAATCAACCTGGCTTGAACACAAGGTTTTTTACATTTAGCAATTAATAAGGCTCAAGGAGCCTTATTAAAGACCCTTATCAAAGAGTCTGTCTGAAGGCAGACAGTACTTCGAGCATTAAAGCCCCCCCAGCCATCTGCTCCAGTTTAATTTTTTTCCAAGTTTACCATTTACCATCATGCAGCCACAGCTCTTCAACTACAGTATATCTTTACTCATAATACATTTTTTTTAGAGTTGCCTATGGCCAAAAAAAAGAAAAGAAAGAAGAAAATCACAGCTACACAAGTGCAGGGCAGGCCACATTTCTCCTCTTCATGTGACAATGAGACAAACACACTGGTTTAGGCAGAAGCACTGATGCTGCTCTTTATTTTCCACTCTTTTTGTAAAACACAGAGACAATTTCTGTGCAAAGCCTTTGGGGAAAGAGCTTTACTCAAAATCACTAGTCCTCTGTCTAGCACAATAAGAACAGAGAATGCAAATTAGTTTCAATAAAAGCAGCTGGCAATCAATAAGAAAGGGCTGGTCTCCAAGAGTAAAACTGGATCCTCTAAGGATAAAAGTTAAAAGGGGAAAAATATAAGAAGATGAATAAAGGAAGAAGAAATGTAAACAAGATGGGGGAGTGCACAGAAGGAGAAAAATCTAACGATGCAATTAAAAAAAATCAGACAAACTGACAAAGAACACTTTGGGGTAAAAAGGAATGAAAAAATACAGATAACTACAGTGCAAAGAAAAGCATCATTATAAAAAAAAAAAAAAATCTAGTGGAAATCACATGCAATCCAAACAAGACAAAACAAAAACACAGAAGGGGGCAGATAAGAGGCTAGCTGGCACTAAGGCTTAAGGCACCGGTCACAAGTTCACGTTCTAGCCTGGTCTGCAGGCATTGGGAAGTCTGATAAGGAGTTTCAGCATTCCTGCTACCGTGCATCTGGCCACTTCACAAGAACTCGTACACCCATCTCCTCCGACCCTCTGCATAATGCAGAGAGTCAACACCCACCTGAGTGAGCCAGAACCCACCCACCCTGCACACAGGCAGACTCCTTTTCTACGTCCCTTCGCCTCAGGAAGTCCACAGGCACCTGCAAAGGACTGAGAAAAGCCCAGCATTACTGTTACAACCTGTTTAAGGAAAAAAAAAAAAAAAAAAAAAAAGAATGCCTAAAGACTGACACTTTCAATGAGTCTCCCTATTATTGTGTCTAATTTTTATAGAATTCTATAGAATTCTTCCCTTGCAGCTGTTACAGACAGTACTTAATATAAAAGCAAAAATACAAGTATTTTGGCGCTGTAGGCAACCTCTGCTCAAGCGAAGTCTAAAAAATCAAGTGTTTCACATACTGCAAGTCAGTGTCACAAATGACTTGCCCTTCGTCTTGCGTCTATGAACCCAGCTCCAGTTCCTGATTTTATCAATATCCTCCACGAAACGCTCGGTTAACGTGGAACTAAGGTCCCTATCTTGCCTTTAATACTGCATATTAGAAAACAGGAACGCAAGCTGTTACTTTGCTCAGAAGCTTTTCAGCCCCAAAGAATCTCACCAGCGGACTATACAACCTAACTCCTTTGATCCCAGGACTGTAGAGCTCATCTTTATTAAAGTAACTGCTGAAATACATGAATTATAGAGGGGGGAAAGCAGTGTTTTCTACAGTCACATGAGACGGCAGGGCAAAGTCCCATCACTGCACACCGTTTATTTACATTAAGTTTTGACCAGCATACTGATGGACTTAGACAGTGAAGTCTCTGCCAAGTTGCTAGTATACTTAAAATTATACTTATACTTTCAGAACTTTAATACCAAATAATGTGATTGGGGATTTGAGAAATTCTATGAGACTTCTAATGGCAAAAGTGGTCAGAAACTTCTAGCCACACTGACACCTAAAAGCACTGAGCTCGCATTTCGGAGAAGGAAGCGGCTAACTACTTTGTGAGTAAAAACAAAAAACCAAACGAAGCAGGATGGAGAATGCCAAAAAAAACCCTGAAACTAAACTAGTCGGGCAACAGACGACAAAGACAGTATTATCACACATTCTCATCCCCTCCAGACGCACATGTCCCTAAAGGCCTCACGAATCTCTGATCTCCGGCTGTTTGCCGTATTCAACATACAAAGCCCGCTTCCTCCGTTGCCTACAGCAAGTATTTTAGGGTTCGTCTTAACAAGTAAAAATCTCTCTCTCTCTCTCAAAAAAAAAAAAAAAAAAAAAAAAAAAAAAAAAGCAGAGGGAGGAGGCCCGAACTGCTGCACTTTTACATCACCAACCTCGCAATTACAGCATTTTAACAACACATCTCCCCAGGGCAGCAAGCAGTTACGGCCTTTATATACTGAAAGAGATGCCCTTCCACATTAGCACGGCCTGTCAGCCACAAACAGGATTAAGAGCTCAGCAAATCCTCACAGAGCCCACATCTGTCTGCGTAACTCTTCCCCATAATGGGCAGAAAGGACGGTAACTTCTTGGCTTTGGGGAAAACTTACTGGAAAGCTGATACCGCCATAATTTTTACAAAACAAAACAAAACGGGAATAACACAGAACAGCACAATCACAGAGACCCCTCAGAATCTCTCTGTGAAAAAAAAATGACACCTGTTACACAACTTGGGGTCTTACAGAACAGCCCTGCTGTTGCTCTGGTGATCCTGAGGGATCTCCAGAGAAGACAACAGCCAAGATCTCTCCACGGGACCTTTCTCCAAGCATGACAAGATTTACATAATCAGTCAAAAAACCAGAAAAATCCAGATTGTCCAATAGCAATTTGTGTTGCGTGCCACCAATCCACCCATAAATGTTTCCTGCAGTGCATGATGGAGTGGCATGGAGACAGAGATCATTTTGTTCTGGAGCACCTGGACCCAAGTAGTTGAACCAGGAGATGACAGATTCAGTCTCAAAGGGCTCAGATGGCTTCAGGAGTAGCTGGGGCACAGCTGTAGCAGTAAAGGCAAAAACCAGCCCAATTCAGCAGAGAATTAGGACTCAGTTCCCCCAAACCCCGATACCACCCTAAAAGATCCATCTATCTCTCTCTGAGTGCAGTCCCCATGACAGCAGTGCTACCTGCTGAATCAGGACAGGTCTCCTGTGACTCCGTGGAGAAAATCTTTCAGCCCTTCTACACCACTGCTTCTTGGTAGCGCCCACACCATCAGGATGAGCCTTGTTGGGCTTCAAAGTAACAGGCAAGGGAGGAAGATGATGGAGGAGGAAAATTTGTAACAAAAAAAAAACCTAAAAAAGAAACTGTATTACATTACACATTAAGTGCCATGGCCAAAAGATTTTGTGTACAGTCTGTCTACCATCTCATAAGCCAGCTCATATCACCTAATCAGCATGTAAATCTTATATATATATGCAAAAACATTTCACTGTCTATTTAATGCATGAAAAAACACCATTAGATTTAAAAAAAAAAAAAAAAAAAAGAGAGATTAGTAGTAGTCAGTAGTCAGCTAGGGAACGTGACTGAGGGTTGTCACCTCACACGAAGCAATTTCCACACAATTTCCACTGGAGTACCTTCAAAGCTCAGGCGGCGTTCCGCAGACAGGAGGTGCGGGCATGCGGTCGGTGCTAAATATCTCTCACACAAAGCAGTCCCACCGGTCTGTGAACACCAATCACATCCCAAAAAGGTGTTTGTTATGTGTGCTAAGGACTCCCTAGAAGCAGGGCTTTCCAACGTCCACCCTGGCAACACCCGAAGACGTTCGGCTCTGTACACGGCTTTCTCTCTGTATGTCTGCCACTGCTGTCCACGCTCTTCTGTATCTGCATCTGTGGTCAACAGCTCCACCAAAACTCTCTCAAGGAGCAGAATAACAGACCTGTGTGAGCCCACACTGGAAAAAGCACTAAAGAAACATATAGTTCCTAGAGTTTCCTACACAATAAGGGATATTTGACAGCTGCACCCAAAATTCCTGTTGGTAGGTACCCTTTCTACGCTTCCCACAAAGCACGAGGGAAAGCAGCAACTAAAACTGCTGTGACGAGGAGCAGTTCACTTATCTGACAAAGATCAGTGAAGTTTCTACCTACAAAAGTTGAGAAAAGTCTAAAATCAGCTTTCTTCTTAACTTCAGCCTAGGAGGTCTGTATGTTATAAATAGGCCACTAAAAGGCAATTGAGAGAGGGAGAGCAAAAAAAGTTATTAAAAGCGTACTAATGAGAAACTCATTTCACTTTTTTTTTTTTAACAGGTCATCAGGGAAATTCTACAAGACTTCTGGTTCATTTAGAGGAGGAAATTTTTAACAAAGCTAAAAATAACTGACAATCACATTTTCAAAATTGAGAGAAACATGGTAGCCCCAGGAGGTCCCAGCCCAGGGTGGGACCACACAGACTGGTAAAAAAGCAGGATCTGGACCCCGGAATGAAAATCTCCATGACAGGAGAACATTTATTTTCTCTACTGCTTTAAAAGCAGGTTTGGACTAGAACCGATTTAGAAACATAACAGATCATTTTAATTTTTTTTAGGTAACCAACAATAAGGAGAACTAAAAAGCTACGAACCAAACTCACGCCAGCACATCACAGCACGCACAAACACGCACAAACGAAGGCACAGTGCTTAAAAAGACAGACAAACCCCACATTTTTACATTCAGAACGGATTATCTTGATTTTTTTTTTTCCCCGGGTCACCTTTTACTGGTTTCTTGAGGTTTTTGGTTTTTTTTTTTTTTCAACAGGCTGCTTAGACACAGGTCTGGGTCGTTTCTCAGCACAGTAAACTTTTGCA
>WHYT01017313.1:72207-107286 GCA_009806455.1 Tetrax tetrax
CCCCCCCCCCCCCCCCGGGGCCCCTCGGGTGTCGTCCCGCCGGTTGCGTGGGGCGGGAGGGGAGCGTGGAAGTGGTGGGCAGCGCCAAGCGTGCGTCTGGCGGGATGGAAGTGCTTGGTCAAACTTGGCGGTAACGGGCCTGAACCCAAAAATGGAGAGCAGCCCCCACGCCCTCCAGGAACGGGGGCTGACCGGGGACAGCGGGAGGAGTAGATTTGCGGGGGAGCCCCGTCGCACCCCACCCGAGCTGCTGCTGCTCCGTGCTCGCAGGACCCCGAAACGCCTGTGGCTGCGGCCCATCTCCCTGTTCCAGGCTGGCTCCGCCACAGATGCTCTTCTTTCTCACTGAGGAGACCTCTCACCATGTCCCTAAACAGACAGTAGCTCTAGAAAATAAAAGGCCTCAGGCATCTATTTGCATTTTCTTCTTTTTCAGGATTACACATTTTGAAACGAAAACACATTACCTGGGCAGAGCACCTGACAGAGAGGTTTTAGCTGAAAAGGTCAGTTGGGAGGACTCTCACCCTTCTTCCAGGTTAATAACAGCCACAGAACCCTTCCTCGGCTTAATGGTGTCATCCTTTTCCTCATGCCTTTCTTAAAATGTTTCCTGTAAGAGCGGTTGTATCGGACGCTTAGTGTAACCTTAATACACCTTCTAATTCAGTGATTTTAGACTGTCGTGTTGTTACCTCCTATTGCTCTTTTTTTTTTCTGCTGGAAAACATCTATTTCTTCCAGTGGCGGGCAGATTTTTAATCTCGAGGTGCACTGCCAATTTGAGATTAGAATCTGACTTTGAAGTTGTAAAGAAGTGCTGTTGCTGATGTTCAAATAACACTGAACCAACCGCTTAGGGCTAAAGCAGAGAAGAAATAAAATTGTGTTTTTCTAAAACATCTCTCGCGCTGTGGTTATCTCGAAGGGCTTTATGAAGTAATGTCAAGTAAAGGAGCACCTTTAAGCATAGCAGCCATTCTGTGCATAAACGCACCTTTGAACACAGGATTTTTTGGCATTAGAGTTATCTATAATCATTTAGTAGGGCTATTATGTATGTTTAATGATCACTTGCAACGTCAGGAAAAATGTCCAATAATGGTCACCACTTAAAACCGTTAGGGAAAGATAAAGTACATGTATATATTAAATTCCTCCTTGGGCTGACTCTAGGTAAGAAAATGCAGCCCAGTAGATTTAAGGCTAAAGTGAATGTGTGAATCTTCCCTACGTACTCCAGTAAAGCTGTCACACTTACAAAGGACATAATTTGTTGGTTATTAAGTTATGTATTTGGGCTAAAGTATTGTAACAACAAGCAATACCTGAACTTAAGTTTGAGTGATAAATCTGCCTGGTGCTGGCTGGCACACAGTTAATTGCTGCTGTAATCGTTCGAGCTTCAGCAGCGCTCTAGCAACAGGACATTGTCATTTTGGAAACACAGATTCATTTCTAAGCGTTAAGCAGAAGGCAATATGTGGGCCATATAGGATTTCCCAATCTACATCTGTCCAGAACAGATATGATTAAGTGCATTTTTGTTTAGCTATTGATTTGTTCACCTGGCTTCCTCAAATGTCAGATATATGTATGTTTTTTTTGTCCAAGAAAAATAGGGCTGTTTGGAGTATCGATTGCAGCAGCGGAGGCTGCAGTACAGCTCAGTAAAAGGTTCGGTTCGCGTTTGAAGACATCGCACTGATCTTTAATAAACCTGCATGTCCTTTGGGTGTAAAAATCTGCTGCCAGGATTATATTACAGTCTTTATTATTTTATTTTTAATCTAGAAAAAAGTCTTTTCAGGTTGCGCTGTCAGTGTGCAGTCATGTCCTCTTAGACCTGCTCAGAATTTATAGATTTTTTTTATGTAGTACTGTAAAAGGATGGGAAATGCTATTGCTGAATTCAGTATTTTTTCCTTTTGTTGTATCCTACTTCTGTGACAGTAGCAGCTTAGTCTTCTAATAAATACATATGTTTTTACATATGTGCGTGGATGGAGAGAAAGAGAAAAAAATCACACATAAACAGTAACTGAAGTGCAGTAACTGTGGTAGTAGTTACAAGTTCAAATACAAAATGTAATTTTATGGGTGCCTACTCTAAAAGGATATTTCCCTTGAGAATTTTTTCCTTCTCTGAGAGCTTACAGTGGCAAAACCTTCTAGATGATATCCTTCCCAACTGGCAAAATATTACCTGATAATAAGAAACAAATGTTGCTTGCCAAGGCAAGATTTTCACAGACTCCAGCAGTTCTGGACCTCTTTTTCTCCAACGGATGCTGGAGCCACAGCAGGCTTGCAGCAAATCCTTCCCACCTCTGTGCAGTTCTACTCTGGGTTTTGCTGATGTCTTTACCTTTCGATAACTCCTTTTTCCTCTGATTTCTTTTTTTTTGTTCCACACTTTATTCAGATTTACTCTGAGCTCTTGCTTTCCTTACTTTCTGTTCATACCATATTCCTGTGGGACCTCCCCTGGATCGTGTCATCAGAGTCGTCTTCCTCTCACGTGAAACAGAGTTTTAAGATGGAAATCTCCCCTACAGTTGCCTGAAACACTCAAGCCAGGTGATATTCATCTGCCAGGTTTTGCATGGGAGGGATGTGCCATGGAAATGCCTAGTTGTGTTCACTGACTCTAAAAAGTACTTAAGAAGCAGATCAGATTTAAATGTTTAAAGCTGAGTGAGAGCAATTCTACCTTATGAGACTTCTCTGTTGCCGGTGAAGTGAAAGACAAACTCTGAGTAATTTCAATACTGAAAGATAAGGCCTAGAATTTTTTTGTCCTGGTAACAATGGTACCTGAGGTGATGGGTAACGAGTGCCTTCTTTTCTAGCTCAGCAGCTGCCTCAGAACACAAGTGACCATCAGTTATTACTGTCTGAAAGTAGTTTGGTAGTCTCTGAAAAATGAGAAATCCACGTGGCTCTTAATCTGTATTCTCAGAGATGATGTCATAATAGATGTCACTCACTGAACTGTCCCAGAGACCATAGTACTCTGTTTTCTGGAGAGGAGATCTTTGGGGTTCGATCTAACTGTGGCAGAGCAAGTGTATCAAAGAGATGCTCTAAGGAGTAAATCAGCTGTGAACTGGAAGCACCTGTATGGGGGACAAGACTTTGGGAACAGGCCCTTTAGGATCTCAGATGGAAGTTAGAGCTCAACATATTCACATTAAGAATGAGATTAAAAACACGCAAGCAAATAAACATGGAGAGTAATATACATCTGGTATGACGTGAAAAGTGTCAACACTGGTAATGTCTGAATTGAGACAGGATGCTTTCCTAAAAAAATTGCTGTAGTTCACACAAGAACTGAGCCCAGAAATTGTGGTGCCCTCTATATACATAAAGTCAGAGTAAATTATCACAGTGCTGTGTTCTGACTTTACAAACGATGGGAGAAGTCCTTCAAACAGAAAGCTGGCCCATATTGACGAGGTAAAAGAGGTAATTTGCACTGTCACCACCCTGCAGAACTCTTTTCTTCTGAACTCTGAATAACAGTGTCACAGGCACAATAGTCTGCTCAGTGTAGAGCTTAAAATAACTTTTGGAAGAAAACGTGAATTGCGATAGAAAAAAAAAAAACTGGATTCATCTGCTGCTATTAACTTGGCATAGCTCTGTTGAAGTCAGTGAAATTATATTGATCTACATGAGGAGAAATTCTGATCTATGAACATTTGAATAGAAGACTGAAACACACTACTTTTTCCCAACGGCTCCTGGACTTCAGAATTCCTTTTTCAGCAGGACATGATGTGCAATATTCTGAAAGGTACTGCAGAAATGTGACGTCACCAGAACTTTGTCTGATCTTATCTGAAAAGCATAAAAATATTAATCAGAAATTTCTGATAGATAATTTTCAGTTTGTATATTGGATACACTACAATAACTATTATATTTTGCAGGCTAATTCTGTAGTGCACGTTTAGTCTTTTTACATTTCATTTGCTGACACAAGTGATCAAATGACAGATAAAAAATTTACTTGATAATAATTGAGTATGTCGTTTGCTTTCAAAGGCTTACTGTTCCAAAGCTGAGAAAGACTGAAAGAGCAGAAATGTATAGTGTTACATTATACTTTATCTTTCAGGTAGCTAAATATTGTGACTGAAAGTCAGATTAGACAGTTACATCTGTACTGTGTTTTACAGAAGTGGAAAGATAAGTCACGGACGTTGACAAAGCTTTTTTCAATACAGACTATTAATATAAATGCTTTAGTAGATCTGCTTATAATTTTTCATACTGTCTCTCCTTTTGGCACTGAACTATATGAAGTTTACAAAAGCTGCACCTGCAGCTCTCTAAATCACAACAGTTTTGAAAGTTGATGTCTATGTGTAACATTTTCACATTCAATCATCATAAATATATTAACAGTTATGTGACTTAATGGTGAATCCCTGAAAACATAGGCTTGAGAAGAGATTTTCTTTGCTTCAAGACATCTGTCTGAAGAACCTGTCATACCAGCCAGACTTTGAAAGTCTGAACTATAAACACCACGGTGTAGTGCTGAGGAACTTCCTGCAAGTTACTAAATGCTTTCAACTCCTATTGATCTTTTAGGAATTGAAGGAAGTTGACTATTCACAGGAAGAGCTGAGACTTTTCAAGAATCAAGTGCAAATTAATTCTATTAGCTTACACATTTTTAGTTACTTTTAGGTATAGTTTGACATTTTCTGGTTTTTCTTGTTGTCATTAAAATATGCTTAACTGGCAGACACCTACTGTCACTTCCTTTAGGATTCTCACACCAGCCATCAACTTCTGTTACTGTTGATGTTATCTTCAGTGTTAGAGGACAAAATGTTTTGGAGAAACTTAAGTGTAAAAAGCTTTTGGTTTTAAAAGTTAATGTGCAGTTCCACAACTTTCAGCAGATAATTTGCCTCCCTTATGTATATAAACATACTAATGCTGTGAGCTCTTTTATATTTTCCCTAAATCGTGGCAGCCAGATATCCAAACGGCTGATTCAATTGGGGACTTTTTCTCTAAATAGCCTAATTCCAGACCGGAGCTGTTGACTGCTCAATGATCTGTTGAGCATTTGGCACGTAGATACTGTTTACAGCCTGTCCTTTATTCTTTCTGGCACCTAACGGAGCCTTCTGCTTCCCCCTGCTTCCCTGATGATCACCTTACAGTGACTGGGGAAGTAAAATAATATCATTAAAGGGAGTGTAGGTATCCCCAGATGACGTGAGAAAATCATACAGCAGTATTATCCAGCTTTGTGCTTGGCATGTTTAGCAGAGAGACAGGCCCTGTTCTTTTTTTGACATAGATGTCACTATAATTCTTTGTGATGGGCCTTCACATTTGATGATATTTCAAAATCCAAAGGCTTTGAGTCGGAGTGGGATAGACTGAACCTTGAAATAAAATCCAATCTGTGAGAATAATTAAACAGTAGGTTGCCTTAACAAGGAAGTGGTGGATCATTGTAACTTAGGGTTTTTTTTACTTTATCTTTTTTTACAAAATATGCATTAATCACCTAGAAGAAATTTACAGGCTATGTGCTGAGGACATGGCCTGGAGACATTGCAGTTCCTTTTGGTCTCAGGAGCTATGAATCTGTGGAGCGTTTCCTTTTCTCATGGGTCACGGCGCAGGGAGCAGAACTGTGTCCGTAGTCCTTGCTTTGCTCATAGCACTTGCAGTTCTGTACTAGGCCAGTGTCTGTCATTACATCTCATCTCTCAGGACTTCAGATGATTTCCTGAAGCGATTGGGAAGTTTTTTTTCCTTGCCCCTCACTTGCCTGGGCAGAACTGGGCAGATGTGCTTTTATTTATCTTTTTCTCCACCAAAGCCATCAGAAGTGAGAGGCTGGATTGCACGGACTGGTAGGTAGCTCGAGAGGGTGAAGATTTCGGACTGGCTAGCTGGGATGCCTTGTTCACGAGCCAGCTTTGGGCCTAGGAAGAGAGATCAGTCGGGCCTGGGCCATGAGGTGGCCGTGTGTGTTTGTGTCGAAGGGAGGGGCTGGGGGGTTATGCTGCTTACAGCTGGGTGGAGGAGTGCAGCAGATCCTGGCAGTAGGTTGGCTGGTTCCAGTGATATCCCTAATGATGTCACTGTAAGACATTGTCATACATAACGTGATAAAAAGACAGCGTTTGGTTCCTGCTTACCTCCTACTGAAAAGAAGTTTGTGACTTGACCATAAGGACCTTCCCAACTACCACATTTCTGAGGGTTGTATTGTCACGCACATTGAACTGGGCGGTAAAGACCTGTCCCTCATAAAACCGTGCGAGTTTAATTCCAGCCTAAAAACCTTTTTATTTATTAATATCAGACGCTGAGATTTTAGGAGAAGCATAAGGAACTCTCTTGTATCAGTTCTTTCTGGGCTCAGTTCCAAAGTCTTTCTCCACATTGTATCCATGGATATAATATCTGATATTGTATCTGTGGACATTCTTATCAATTCAGTCCTGTAGATCCCACAGGCCAAGCTGATAACCTTTCTTTTTTTTTTCCCCCTCAAGGTTTTATATTTATAATGCAAAGATATGTATTGCACTTTTTTGCAGTGTTGCGAGAAATGAAGGGGGGAGATGCTCTTACCCCCTTCTCCTTCAGTCTAATAACTTGCACGAGTAGGTGCTACTCAGCATGAGCAGGGTCTACAGGAGCAATCTCACAAAGGTGAGACGGGCGTGAAATTCTGTTTTGAAACTGGACCCACGTGGAAGCTCAGAGTCAGGGGTGGGGGTATTTGAAATAGTACATTACTGATGGCTTCAGATCTGGAGTTCTGGTTTCAGATCTTTTTCCAGTGGAGATAAGCGTGGTTATGCACTCTAGCAGTTTGAATAATCTCTAGTTACGTTTGGATTCACTGCTATGTGTGTTTCATACTTCCTCTCGTATAAAATATTAGAGATTAGCTCTCTTCACCTGCATCTATGTAGTTGTGGTTTTTTTTCTATAAAATTCAATAACAAGAAAAAATCCATTGCATTTATACTCACAGAAAACCAGTCATGCAAAGCATTCGTTTATGAAAGGGAGATGGTTACACTGAGTCAATACTAATACAATTACCTACTTGAACAAGCTCAGCTACTCTATGCATTACCTAATTCTGCCTCTTTAGACTCTTGCCGTCTTTTCTGTAAGGTTCTTTTTCTGTGTTCTGTTATTCTTGTATTTTCAAGAACCACCACTAGCTAGAAATGTAGAAGTACACACTGTTGTCATGGAAAACCTGACTTACCTATACAGATATCTTACCATCACTGTAAACAAAAAACAAATGCAAGATCTGCAAACTCTGTATACAGCTCTGAGACACAGTAGTTTATTTGGTAGAGCTGCCTAGGAAATATTTTTCTCCATCTTTAAAAATCTTGAAATAAGCTCTTCTTACTCCAAATGAGACAGAAGTTTTCTTTATTTCAAGTGGACAGAAGCTACTTCTCCATTTTTTGAGGGGCAGGGAGATGAGTGGGATAGGAATTGTCTCTGTTAAACTGTTAAATAAAAAGAAATTAATTTTATATGGGTTCCCATGTTTTACCTTAATCCATTCCAAATATTTTCTTTCAATTTAAACTTCTTTTATATGAGCTTCATCACTAAACAGTGAAAAGTTCTGAAGTTAAACACTTCTCATTGGGAGAGTACTGAAAGAGGAAGATTTTCACTATTTCCTAATTTGAAATTGACAGTTTCACATAAAACCTCCACTTCTGTAGAAATGGCACTTTCCAAAGAAAAATATTTAGATTAAAGTGTGACTGGTCTATTTTATCACTGATTCTCAAAGGTAAAGACTGATGTTTTGGGGTGAGTGATTTCTGTCACCCTCTGAATTCAATCCAAATCTTCTGAGATTGGATCACTCTTTTTTGCTAAGTGTTATGTGTCAAGATCATTATGAAAAAAAAAAAAATCCCTACAACTGGAAATAGGTTTCTCTTCATTTTAGAGACCTAGTGAGCCTTGCCATATCCTGACTTTGTTGCCCAACAATGTAACAGGAGCGGACTTAAGTGGTTGAACAACGCACTATACATCCAAAAGCACGTAGTTGCCTGATTCTTCTCCTTTAGCTTGAGGAAGTTACTCCACTGCACTACACCTGTGTGGTGGCATCTGATACTACAGAAATGTGGATTCCCCTGGAGCGTTGCACTGATCACAGTTTGAAGTCACTTCAGAAGGCACCAGAGTCCAACTGTGATCCACATCGGAGAAGCGAGTGGTAAGGATGCTCCTTTACCACAGCAGTTCATCCCTGAGTAGTGTTTACGACCAAATCAAAGTCTGTGTCATCGTGTATTGCCCGCCTAGCATTCATCTCAAATTTTTAATCACATATCTGGTAAATGGAAACTCATACACTCCCTGGAGAACAGACAAGAAATCCCATCCCCTCTCCAGATGCCTACCTTCATCACCAAGTTACAAGCCATACTCTATCTGGTCCCTGCAAATATTAATTAGTCTATGCAGAGTGGAACATGTTCAGCAAAGGTGGCCAGGAGAGACATTCGGAGTGCTCCATAGTCTGGACTTTATGGCAGTTTCATGGGAAAACAAGCTCAAACCTTTAAGGAAAAAGAAGCAACTGGGGCACTTGTGTCCTGGGCTGCTCAAACTCAGATCTTATCAGCGAGCTGTTGGGTAAAACACTTCTCAGGAACATCCAGCGGACCCAGCAGAGCTTAGCCCTGACCCAAATCTAAGCAGCCTCCCAGCAGTACACTAGTCACAAGATTGATATTAATATGCTTTCCTCTGGTGTTAATCATTATTTAGAAATAATCGCTGCAGTATTTTTTTTTTTTCAGAAGGAATGAGGGTAGAGCGTCCCTAATGCTTGCTGTGTCACAGGGGGAATGCGAAGCAGTAGCTCTTTAGGAAAGCAGACCGCTGGAAATCTACATTGGCTCAATCACTGCGGCTCGCAACTGTGGAACGGCCTGTTCTGTCGAGCTTGTCAGCAACGCGCATCGTTCAGTTGACAACACAGAAAGCTGGGGTTGGCTCCCGCACAGCAATTTCCAGTTGATGAGTTGATTCAATTGATACATTCACTTTGGGAAATAAAGTAAGAATATTCTCAGTTTGAGCGAGGCTACACTGCATGAATATCTCCCTCATCAAAAAGAGAGATGATGACTGTGTATAAGACAAGGCGTGATTAGCAGGAGGGAAAAAATAGAGAGGCAATGTATCTTTTGGAGGGAATTGTTTCATTCATTTTTCCTTGATCTGTTTGAAGGAGAGTTTGTTTCCTTTATTGGTCTTGCATCCCATTTGAAGCCAATGGGAATCTGTGCTTCCACCCTTTCCCCTTTTCCCACGTACACTGCACAGCTATGGGAGTAACTTAACAGCTGTGCACAGGCTGTATTTCTTCTCCAGAGAAGAGGGATTACTTTGTAAATACAGAATTGAAGACTCAGGAATTAATGACTCTCTTTGAGAGTCAAAGTAGTGCAGCTGGACACAGGAGGGGACCGATCCTCGTAAGGTTAGAGGGTACTAAGGGCTAATAGAGGCTCTAAAAGAGATGCAAAAGAACAGGGGTTATGGACCAGCTATCTAGCAGTAAGCTTCACTCTGTTGCTTGGATTTGAGTGCCTTCTGGAGCAAAGCAGGTTGTTTTTTGAAGTTGCATGATGTAGTATTAATAAGAGCAATTCATGGTTCAGCACTGCTCTTCTAGGCAGTACTTCATCATTTTTTGGTGCAGGGAAAAAAGGAGTTCTTGGGTTTGTTTTTGTTTTTAAACGGCATGCATGGGACGAATTCCTCATGTTTTATGTAGTCAGTTGCTGCTCGTTTTTTCTGCCCCTGGCATTCAGTATCCTTCATTATTGCTACATTTGCCACAGGTCTGAGTGCATGATAACGATGCAGTACGTGTTAGCAAAAAGATCGCAGTGGCCTCTCGCTATATAACTTGCTGCTATAGCTGCTGCAAGAACTATTTTCTATTCCTGTTTCTGCTTGGAGGAGAATCTTTCTTTGAAAACCTTTAAATAAATGAAATATTCCCAGTGTGCACCATTTAGTGTCAAACTTTCCTTTTTAAGATGATTTTTCTCCTTGCACTTTGTACAGAGTATGTGTCATCGGTAGCCTTTCAGTCCTGCCGTGTTAGTCAGACCATCCAAACAGCGGGCTTGTTTTGTTTCCAGGACAGATACCAATCCTTAATTACCCCAGTATTGTTTTAACTACCTCAGCGCATCCTTATCTTGCTGCACTTCATTTCATATTACGGGTTTCCAGTTGGAGACTTGACAGGAGGCAGAAGCAATCAAACCATATTGTCTGGCATAACAGTGGGGAAACTGCCATGTCTCTCATGCAAAATATTAATCATAGACCGGGTGCTGTCTTCGTAAAACAAAAACACATCTTGCTTAAACGGCTTAGAAGTTACATCCCATGTGATGCTGTCAGTGTGGGGGCCCAATGTCAGAGATCTAAAGGAGTTTTAATCTTTGAAGAAGCTTTTTTTTTTTTTTTTTCCTTGTAAATCATACTGTAAGTTCCTGCTGCTGATCTCAGGGCAAGATGCTTGCATGAGGCTGTTGCTGCAGAGAGGAAGGAACAAACTGTTGCTGGGCGGAAGATGAGCCTGGAAAGCCACAAATACCTTGGGTGGAGAGGGAATAAATAGCCTGCTATTGCCAGGCGAGGGAGCTGTTTAGGTGCAAGCTTTGAATTCTAGATCCAGGCATTGTGGAGTATAAGGAGCTTGATTGCCTTACTGCTGCCCTAAGATACCTGTGAGAGCCAGGCACTTAATGGCTAGGTCTGCCAACAGCTAGGAAAAACCTGCATAGGTGCGCTCCCCCTCTTCGCTGTGTTTGATCTGAGGAGGTAGGGATATGGTCAGAAATACTAACTTGAAAAAATAGGAGGAGTAGCAAGATTTAAGAAGAGGCAGCACAAGTTTATGTGGGAGTCTTACCATTTCAGAGTAAGAAAGACTTCAGAAATGCACGAAGGCACTCTAGGAACTGATTTTCGGTCCAGGAGTAAAACTACTCTGTATTGCAATGTCTGTGATCCATCCTCTCCTAAATACCCGAATTAAAGGTAATGCCGCACAGAAACACTGGATTTTATTAATCTCACTGGACTACAGAGAAATGGCTAAACATAAAAGAAAAAATTGCAGGTGATGGGGAGGAGGTGAATAGAAAGTCCTGTTGGTATGCTTGCAGGGAATGTATAATCTTCATTAGAAAATTCAAAGCCTGTCTGCCTGGCGTGGATCCTAGCTGTGTAGCCGTTTGTTCAGTGATGATGGAAAGCTCACTCTACATTAATTCCTAATGGATTATTGCAAAATGTTCTGTAAAGATGACGTGCTTGAGCTGTTAATTGATTGTGAAATGTCTTAAGAGCTTTATGAAAAGCATAAGATACAGTTATTATTGGATCATGCTGCTCATTAACTTTAAAGAAAATAAATGTGCTGTAATTCCAACTAGCCTGTAAATCTCTTTTGTTTGAAAATTGATTCATGTCACCCTCCTTTTCTCCGGTAATATCACTGTCTGCTGCTTGTTCAAACGGAAATGCATTCACGGAGATCAAGGGCCTAAACCGATCTGACCGAAGTCCACTGCAGTTGTTCCATTGACTACAGCAGGGGTTGGAGCAGTTGTCGTTTGGTTCGTTCAAGTCCCAAAAAACACAGGTCTGTGTCAGAGGCATAAAGGTTTGTGGCACAGCAGCCACAAAACTCTCTGAAGAGAGGAAACGTGGAAATTCTTCTAAACCAGGAGCATTCCTTTTTTCCCAGGAGTGTTTCGGACTCCTAGCCATCTTTTGTTATCCACATAAATTTTGTATAAGTGGTGAGGTACAGGAGATTGGGACCACGTTTGCAGGAATAAAGCTGCGTGCATTCATTGGGCCACTGCTGCAGTAGCTGTGCAAACAGCCCTCTTACAGCACTTCACGTTGTGTTTTGTAAGGAACTCTGAAGGTATATTGTGCAAGCGCACCTTGGCAGCATGCATCTTCCTCTGTTCCTGCTCTGCGCTTTCAAAAGCTGCAGGGACAACTAACTGAGTGCGATCCTGAAGGAATCAAAAGCTCTTGGTTAAGCACTGGCCTGATCCCGCCATATCCCAAGCTGACTTGCTGTTTTATATTGTGACAAGCTGCTGCTAGGAAGCAAACCTGAAAAAAGAACAGTCTCTCACCCTCCGGCTCTGTGACTGGTGTGGGGGAGAAGGCAGAGAAGGGACAGAGTGGGATGGGGACACATCCCCCCCAGGTAAGACTACAGATCCATATGTAAATCGTAGATTTTCCCTACAGAGAATATATCTCGTTATCTGTACCTCTGCTTTTAGCATCTAACCCCCATTGTGTTTTACTAGTGCAATTAATTAAAAATTATGGTGAATATGACTTACCTTAAATAAGCAAGCATCAGCCAATGAAATAAAATTTACCTTCATGGCTATTTGGTCCTACAGTTCAAGAACCAGGAAATCCATAGGCTTTCTAATTTATTGTTCAGGAAAGTTGTTATTACTGTTTACAAAGGAAAAGTTTTCCACACAAAATCTATTAGACTTGCCAGCATCTCTCATGCATTCAAGTGCTGCCACGGGAGACAGAAAAAAACCTCACCTGGTGATAAGCTCTATTAGGAACCAGGCATCTCTGACAGAGAAAGAAAGCAGCACGTGTGGATAATGGAAATAACGAAACAGTGATAAGTATTTTCCAAATTCCCTTTGCAGTTTGAGGTTTTGAATATTAATTATTCGTTAATATTTTGACAATTTAACAGTGATGGTTACATACACACTACTATAAATAATCAATCCATACTTTTTAAAATGCTGCCTTTGATTTTCGAGATTAGCAGGATTTTCTCAACCTTTGATTCACAACTCTGCAATTTTTTTTAAATGGACTACAATCTCTAGAGTTCTGCTAAAACCTGAATGGATTTAATTTTCTGGCTCAAAGTTGGTCTTGCAAAGACTTTTACATAACTGGTTTTCTTATACACTTATCTTTGGAAGGTGTTTAATGTGAGAAAGAATTTTGGAAGAAATATATGTTTTATTTCCTATTTAGATTTTCAGATTTTAAATATTTAAATATCTTACATTTTCAGAAGAATATCAAACCCGATTGGAATATCAGTTTTAATTTCAGCAGACCAGATGTGTGGTGTCAGTGAGATCACTGAACTGCTTAATGACATTTGGCCTCTGTGTTGGTTTCTGACCCAGAAAGTAGTTTTTCAGTCTGCAGATCTGATGTTATTTCACTCTTGAATACTCAAGATTTAGTTACAGTTACCTTCTAACCTGATTCCAAGAAGGAATTTGAATTCTTAGGGTACAGCTCAGCCATGGGAAGGGGACACTGGCCAGCGTGGTCAGTTCCCGTTCAACCCGTAAGGGCCACTCAGAGCAAGGAGACGAATGAGTGGGACCTTACCTCGTGTTGAGTGGAGCTCACACGCGAAGCTCGGTACTGATCTCTGTGTAAGGCTGAATTTCAGCTCTAGTTCCCAGTGAGTATATTATAACTGGCAGCTAAACGTTTTTTATAATGGATAAGTTAGAAATAATTTAACTAGGAGACATGATAGTTGTATTTGTAAGTGTTCTCAAGTCATACTGCTTTGAAAATAATGCTGTTGCCACCACTTACTTGGGAATGAACACACATCTCGCAAAAAGATTTTCTGTTTTTGCAGAAATAGTGTAGACCCCTAATTTCTGTAGAGCACTCTGTCTAGAGAAGTCAGCAACACTTTACTCCAGATCTCAAATGCTGACAGGTACCACCAGGACTCTGGAATAACTGTAAGTGGAAAGTGAATTCTGAGTATTTATATGCAAATTGAAATAACTGATGTCCCATTGTGCTTTTGCTTTCAAAAAAAAAAAGAGAAAAAAAAATGAGAAGAAAACCCCCAAACACAATGAAGTATTTGCATATAAAAAGGCTTTTAACTTACATTCTTTGCTCATTGGCAATCTTTGGCAGCCCATTATTCTTTGCTGCTATTAAATTTACCCAGAAAAACATTCACATTTCTGGGCAAGTAGAAGTTCATAAAAAATAATTTATTGTTCATTTATTTCTGTAGGATGCGGACCTTTCTAGGCACAGGGCAGTTATTTCTAGACACAAGAACAATGGAAGATTCTGTGGTGGTGTGGGTTTTTTTAAATTATCCTAGCTAAAGGTTTATGACGCTATTTCAGTAGAAAATCTTATTATAACAGCAAAGGAAATGTGGATGTCTTCAGTTTCTAATCCTGAGTGTGCAGCTTCGTGACTAGACGACTATGAGCAAATGGCTTCTTTTGAGGAGTGATGTTAGTCTTATTTCTACTGGTGTCAGCCTGGAGTAACTCCACAAAAGTCAATGGAGTTACAATGCTAATCTGATGTTGTTTCCTCATCTGTATAAGAAGTTAATGACATTCTCCTCTCTCAGGGGTATGGCAAGGAGTTAACGTTGACTCTTCACTGTGTAAAATGCTTACACATTGTCATTGTTAATGCAAAATTTGTACTGAACAGGTGAAAGAAACAGTTAACACACAAGGTACTTATGCTTAATCTGCTCTACTAAAGACAAATCATAATATATTTGCTTTCATTATAGCACCTCAAGCAATTTTGCCATGGCTACTTTTATTAGGGAAGGAAGGCTGGTCTGTTCTATTAGGAAAGCAATCAGATGCATGTAAATAAATTAACACCAGAAGATTACAAAGTGTAAAATGTGCATATGTCCTCCACTATGCTGCCTGTTTGTGTACAGGTCAAAAGAGAGCACTGTAAATTTAAAATAAGTAGCTTTGATTTTGCTAAGTAATTTGTTGTTATATATACACTGAGAGAGAATCAAATATACACAGACAAAATGGTGGACAGATAAATAATTATTGCCAGAAGTGATCTGCAGCTTTCAGACAATCCTTTTAACGTTCTTCTGTCTCGTTATTTCTGTATATAAATGAGAAGCATCTTTGTAAGAAGTAGCAGGGGCATCGGGCATGAAAGCCTCAGTATACATCTATCAAATACAAACAGAACCGTAACTGTTTAATTCTTAATAGCTCAGAACTAGTGATTCATGAAGCGATCATGGCCTGGGACCCTGTCATTTCCAGCAACAGCCATCCCATGGAACTGCTCACATCCCTGCTGTCACAACTGGAAAGAGAACCTTGGCCTACCAGCTCCACTGACAGTAGATGAAAGGTAGAAGACAGAATGGTACCACATAAAAGCATCAGCTTCTTAGAAAACCCTTCTTTGTGAACAACTGTCTCAAGTATTTGGATCTCCTTTTTTTTTTCTCCAGATACCACTCTTCTCAACCGTGGGTTAACACTGACATTCTGTGTTGTATCGTCAACTAACAACTTACCAGTCTGCTTCGTTATCCCCTCTGCTAGTGCTGCAGTGACGAGGAGGCCAAATGAAGTCCTTCCTCTGTGTTGTTTCCCATGCTCTAATCTTTCCAGGCGTTTGTCTATGATCTCTTGAGTTAGATTGTAGTCCACAGCTTTCCAGCGTGGACCAGCTCAGGTTTGTGTACTAGTGAATTCAGACAGTAATGGCTGAAGCTTCCTTCTGTTCTCACCAGCATGATTGTGTTCAGTGAGATAATTTTTCCACAGAAAAAATTGTTAAACCAGTTCTGTATTAAATGAGAATGTTTTTACACTGAACTCTTGAGCTGGCGATGTAGCTACGGTAGCTTGGGTGCCAGCTGCCAAGTATTTACACAGGATTTCAAGCTGGCTTGTTCAATTCAGGCGATGATAGCCACATTGCTGCTGGTTACTCAGTCGTCATGATACTTAGGTTTTATCAACATGATATAAAAATATGCTAGACTTATCTTTGTTGACAAAACATTTGCAAGAAAAAACAAAGATATTACAACAATAATTGGAAATTACACACTGGGAAAACCTTTAATTTCCAAAATCAGGCTTTCGTATGTTTATGTGCTAAAAGGAAAGGAAGCAACAATATTTCCTAGAAAGTTTTAATTCAGGACAGAAATTAATAAAGTAACTTTTTCTATAGCCTTCATAAATTAGCAATAGCACTGGTTTGGCCAACTTGTCCTGAAAATGAGCTCATTAAATCTAATTGGACACACTGTATAGTGAAGAATCATATGATAAAACTATGAATTTTATGTCCAATTAGAAAAATACTCTGTGGTGTTCAGCACTAATTCCAGTGGTGGATGTCTGCCAAGATACATTTAACTGAAGTGTACATGCGGGTTAGATTAATACATTTTGAGATAGAATCAGCCCTGACAACAGGGAGCTCATCTATTAGAGGCAATAATTCAAAGATCACAGCAAAATTGCTTGTTAAAAGAAATCATAAACTCAATGTTTATTATAATTTATTATCTCTGATTTAAATAGATGGCTTAGTAGAAGAGAGCAGGATTTTCTTGGGATCTTGTAACTTGACCATAGTGAATCAAAATGAATGAACATATGCCTTGCAAGTAGAAAGTAAAGCTTATATCCTCCCCTGCAGTCAAAAGCAAAGGGAAAATGCACACTTAAATGATGTGAGGATGAGATCCAAAGTGCCTATTTATGCATTCCTTAAAGGCATCACAAAGTCTGACCTCAGCAGGGTGAATCAAAGAACTGAAATTACGTATGCAAGGTCCATATTTTCAAAGAAAAGAGTTAGACCGTTTCCCAGGGTAGTCCAGAATACCACACAAGGGCTTGGTGGCTGTCCAGTATAAAATCCTGAGGATAACAGGTATCTACGCGCTTCTCTTTTCCTGGACTTTGGAGCTTCTGCCTGCTCAGGGCACAGAGCCTTCCCCTCACTGTAGTGGCCTGACGGAGCATGGCTTGTTCTTTTTAGAGGAATGTAATGGCTGAAGGACAAGCATAACCTTGAGACGGGGTCTCAACTCCGTCATTAGCTTTGAATGTTCATCTCATGATTACTTAATGTAAAATGCATTGATAGTTCAGAGCGCAGCAGAGAAGAAGTAAATCTTTGCTTGACTTCCATGTCCCCTCATCTTTCTCTCCATGCCTCCAGAACCTGGTACTGCCCTGTCTGCTTTCTTTCCAGTCCCATTCCTGGATGCACAGCAGACCAGTTGGCACAGGTCATGCTGCAAAGAGACCTTCCTAGCCTGGGACAGGCATTTGCAGGCTAAGGATCAACGACAAATCTACTGCTTTTGACCACTAAGCAACACCATTGAAGAAGCAACAGTAGTATCACTTTTAAATAGGGTAGCTTGGCTGTCAAGCTGTACAATGGAAAAATACAGTCCTTCTGTGATATATATATATAAGTTTACAGCTTGCCTCGTAATTCCTGGTTGCATGAGAATGGACAGATGTTTTCACAGAGTAGGCACCTACTTTCACAGGAAACAGCGATAAACGGAACTCTTCTTTGAAGCACTGAGAGTTTCCAAGTCAAGCATGCTATCTCCAATACTAGCTTTTCTGAGGAACATTGGATTTTGAAGATTAATTTCTTAAGTTCTTCCCAATTTCTTGTCTGTCGGCACTGAAGGAATGTCCCTAGAACTCCTCCTGACTGCAAGGCATGGGATGTCCTAACAGCCCAGGATTTGTTTTGCACAAACACTCATTGTTGGCTAAAAAGAAATAGCTTCTTGAGGTCTTGGCACAGGGTAACACTCGCATGGTGAATTAGATTGCTCAAACGGGATGGTTGGTTGTTGTTGAGATGTTAGATAATGTAACTGTCCTGTGGTGCTACATGACCACTCCAGCATGGATATGATGTATTCCTAGAGATTATCTTAAACTCCATACAAAACATCTCCTAACCGTCATACGTATGTACAAAGATCCTATGTGACTGGTTTTGCATATGTAGGAACAATTTCTACTGCCTCTTTACAAATGTCTATGTAAAGTTTGGTAAATTCTGCAGCAAGAACCATGTAAGGGAGTCTCTTGATCAGAACTTATTTTTTCAGTTAAATCTAGCTATTTGTGTGCCTCCCATCACTACAGTATCTGGATGAGTCATTGCCTTTATATATCATTAGTATTAACCTCATTTTGTCCTTGGCTAACTGAGCCTAAGGTTTTTGAGTCCCAGTCCAGTGTTTTCCACTAGCTCAGGCATTCTGTTCTTACTTGATTATTGTTTTTTTCTACTACTGTTGCTTTTACAGATAAGAAAAGAGAAGTAAAAAAAAAATTAAGAACATAAACATTGTTTGATTCTGTTGTCTTCATTCTTAAACCACTTTTCATTTACATGGAACAAAACTTAACTTTTAGCAGAGGACTGAGCAATAGGCCTAAGCACATTGTCAAGCGCTGATTGCCCTTGTGTGCATAGAATTTAACCTTGGTCAATCTTTTTCATCCCAACAATATCACTGTCTGGCACTGATTTGTGCCTCACTGTTCTTTGCCACCTGCAGTGGAATGAGATGCCTGACCGGCCAGCCCAGCCCGCGTGAGAGGAAGCTAACAGATAATGTGCTATAGCGCTTTATTTTTTCCCCAGTATGTGTTTACTTTGCATCACAGAAAATCCATTTGTCAAATATTAATTGAATTCTCCAACATTTGGCATATTTGCATAACTATTATGAAATGGAGCATTATCTCCCTTGGTATTATACCCATTTCCCTTGGATGGTGTCTCTTTGATCCATTAATCATGTTTCCTGTATCCTCCCACAGAAGCTTAATTGCTCACATCCTGCAGAACCCCTCACAAATAAAGGAATTAGCTCTATGTAAATCTAAGGTTATTACTCTGCCTCTATAGACGTAAAACAATGAATTATCCTCTAAAAAGGACAGTGATAAAATTCCAGATGAGCATTGATCACCCAAAGAAGCAGATTGAAGCAATTTTATTGGGCCAGTGGGAAAAAAACGTTTTTGCTTTACCAAGGACGTTACAGAGGCAAATGATACTGCTGTCTTTCTCCACAACTGCTGCGGTCCCCTTTACTGACTTCAGTATTACTTTAATATCTGAAACAAAGGGCCAGATCCAATAGACACCTCCTGTTTTAGGGCTGATGTAGGCTCATTCTGGTGGGTGCACCACCTCGGCATTACTGGAACCTCGAGGTATGATCACCACTTAAATAAAGGTGCAGCTATCTGGCACCAGCTTATAGGAGTTACTGAGAAAATGAATGTATCTTAAATTCCACTTCTCAGACCTGTAGGGATATGCTTTTCAGAAAATATATCTTTAGCCTCCAACCTCCACTAAATATAGGAGCCCACATTTGAAAAAAAAAAAAAGCTGGGCAAAGCTCTTCACCCCCCCCTTCAACAGGAGCAGGCAGCAGGAACTTCATCAACTTAGCAGCAGTTTGGTGGTCACGGCACTTGTGGAGGAAGTGGGAAAAATTCAATGTTTTTTTTGTACAAGTCAGTCAACTCCCACAGAAATGTTCTATCCACCAGGCATAGCTCTTTCTAGGAAGACAGGATCGTCTGCTTCTTCCTGTGAAGCCGTGCCGCTGTGCAAAATGTGATTCACTATTAATTTGGCCATAGAGACAGTGAGCCGATGACTCTAATCGGACCGTTCGAATAAAACCATGGAAAACAGAAGGCCTGGTCTCCAACTGCCTCTTCTCTCCAATCAAAAAAGAATATAGTAGCGTGTTTTGTGCAGAACCTTGTGCAGTTGTTGTGTTGCATGTACTTTCAATACACGAGATGTTGAACAATATAAAAAACCGACATAATTCCTGAATCTTGTTCAGGTTTAGATTCTGAGTTGTTAAGTCCTGACAGCATTAGAACAGCTTGAACGTGTAAAGGTCATCACATCTAGAAGCTCAGGGATCTTTAGGATTAACAAATGCTAACTTCTTCTAGACTTCAGTATCTTTTCAGGATCAGGATTCTGGGACTTAGTTCCATGTATCAGACGATCCCAAAGGGACTAAGCCAAGATCACATGCACAAAAATCTATGGTCTTGCAGAAAACTGATGCTTAGACTCCAGTTTACCAAACTAGCATCTAAGTTGTTAATCAGCTTCCCAGTGTATCACTACTCCATGTTGACTGCTGTCTTCTTAACATGTTTGTTCAGTCTGCAGCTTTTCCCAAGTTTCTCCTCTTGGTGCAAATTCATTCTCACTCCTTGTGAATTTTTCTTCACCATCCGTTCCTTTTGTAAGGTTGTCTTTGAAACTTTTTTTCTTCCATAAAGCCTTTTAATGACTCCATCTGTATAATCAGTATCTTTCTACTAAAGAAAACATCAAAGCTCATTTGTGGTAGAAGTGTAATCTGCTATATCACAGGTCTGTCTGATCATATAGTCTGTTTGATTTAGACTGTGAAGATCTTGATCAAACCAGGATCCACTCTTTTACATTGTGAGTATTTTGCTGGTATTTCATAAACAATATTAAGATATTGTAACAGATATCCAAGGATAATGACATGTACTTTCCTGAGAGGAGACCTGCATTCTGTATCTTATCCCATATCACCCACTGTAGAAGTTGTCAGAGATGGCAGAAGCCAGCAGTAAGGAAAGGGAGTATCTAGCATACGTTTTCAGTTGCTTTATGACTAAATGACTTTTAAGACATCAAAAGGCATTCTGATTGAATCAGTCATTAAGTTGGCAGGACCTGACCATTCCGTTGTTCTTTATGATTCCATCCAAAACCTTTAACCTCTTCTTTGTCTGTTTGTAGACTTAAAGTCTTAAGCTATTCTTCAGGATGTTCTTGCATTAATTTTATTGCTTACAGCACAGCATTTGGATGCTCATCTGAGGGAAACTGAAGCCTGTGAAAGCTCCAGCACCTCCTATATACAATGTAATAAACATAAGCAATCAAAAGGAGGAGGCAAAAAATACAAACCAAGCCAATTTAGGTTGAAGAAAAAGAAATAATTTTAAAATTAGAAAAAAAAAAAAATTCTCCCAGTTTAAGCTGTATTACATGCTGAAAATATGATGCTTACTACTAATGTAGGACTAAACTAAAAAAGCATTTTTAATCACATTAAAAAGTCTTTTTCTACAAGGTAAAATTTTAAGCCGTTTAAGAGATCTTGCTAGAGTAGAATCTGTTATTTAAAGGAAATAGCAGAAAATATAGCACTGTTCTATTTTCTGCTTGAAACGACATGCAATAAAGCAAGTAATGTTCAGTATAGTTTCTGAAATTGAATAAAAGTAAATACTGCAAGAAGAAACAAAGGAAGGTTAGCTAAACACAGCCACACAATGGCACAGTAGTTGAGAAAAGCTGGCAAAGACCAGCTGTGAACTCACTGGACTGAGCAGCGTTGGCCTATTTTTGCCCGTAGTTACTATGCATATTATAACAATTGGAGAAAATTCTATGTATGGTTCCAGTATATTTTAGAAGGCTGAGCACAGATTACAGGATTTTTAGTAAATGAATGCTCGTGCATCAAGTTTGTCTTGTAGAATTGTGCATACACTGGCATCACTGAATAATTAGGCAGACCTGTTCTGAGGACATGCAGCAGTGTAGCTACACAAAGCTCCTTTTTGTCTGTAAAAAAACCTGAATCCAGCTCAGTTCTGTTGACTTCAAGCTTTGGGAGTGTTCGTTTGTTTGAGAGTACATTTTAAAATGACCTTATGTGGCACCATGGTTCATCCATGAATAATAAATTCTTAAGCGCTTGGTGCTGCTCTTACCGTCCCAAGGCTGGTTGTTTTCCGGAGACCCAAACCATTAAGCTGGGCTAAGGATGCTGGGTGAAGTCTCAGGTACGTTCATGACAGAGAATGGCAATTGTTTAAGGTTGCTGTTGGTTCCCTAAGAAGTGCTTCTGGACTAATGTCATAAGAAAGCATGCATTTTTAATTTTTTTTTCTCTGTAAAACAACACCATTTATATCTAACACTAGATCTGAATTTACAGCCATTTATTTGTCTTTCCGTGACAATATTTTTAGGATGTGCATTGTTAAATAAATTAATTTAATTACATGCAGTTATCCTTTTACTAACTGTTTAGCTTTTTATGCCTCATATTTTGCTCCATTTTTTTAACTGTAGCATTTTTTTTATGAATAGAATCCGCAAGTTGAGAATTTATGCAGACAGAGCTCTGGATGCAGTTGCTTTGCTACCAGAAAGTGTAGCTTTGCAGCCTTCTGTTACATGACACGGAGTATAATAACGAAGGCTACCCTTCCACATCTGTCAAGAAAATTTATCTCTAAATCAGTCTCAGCCAGAGAGGATTGTAGGTTGTGCTTGCATGAGCTGACCACAGTAGATTAGTCAGTCTGAAAAATACAGATTAGCCCTTTTTCCTTGTTAGGAAGCTCCATCTATATTTAAAAAGCTTACACGTGAAGTATGCACTTAATGCAAACTATTTAACAAAAGCACTTTGCAGTTGAGAGACTGTATGAACTGGAGGATTACAAACCTTTGTTAAACCACATCCTGTTAATTCCTGGCGGTCATGATAATTAGACATCCGGTGTCAGCTGCCGAAAGAGCTAAAACAGCATGGGAGAAGTAATCACAGATCAAACCAAAATGAACCGCAGGGAAACATTTCAGACCATATGACAATGTGGTATATGACATTGAGGAATACTGAATGCAGAGAAAGGCAAATTCAAACTGAGAGAAGGTCTCATTTCATTCAGATACTTCAGTAATCAGCAAGAAGGAGACAAGAAACATAAAACTGCATTACAGTCTAGTGAGGTGTTAGAGGACTCGGGGCAGGGGGTTTAGTGTCTGAGTATGACACTTTCTTTAAAGCTCTTCCTTCAGAGTTTTTCAAGGAGAATACTTAATTCTTGCAGGATGCCAAGCCCTGCTCAACGGTGAGCTGTCAGGTGGTTGTACTGTTCCATTACTGGATCTCAGAAAACCTATAAAACCAGTGCTTCCCTGCTGAAGATGCAGAAAAGCCTGCAAGGTCATGTTGAGAGTAAGAAGTGGCCAGTTAAGAATTTCTAATGAAGAAAGGAGTTGGTGCTCCTGTGTGGCAGTGAAAGGTACAGGCTGCCTACGCTGATCTACTTGACCTGCCTACAAGACAGATAATCTGTTCTCTCAAGGCACAAAAAGGCAACTCCGGTCTCGCTAATCTTATGTCCACACTTAAGTCCCACAGAGCACACCAAGGCAACGTGCCTGTGCCAACATCTTTGGCGGTGGTTCATCTGCTGATGGAATAAACATCCTCTGTGATAGGAAGTACGGACAGTCTCACTCTCAAAGGCCATTTTCTGGGACAGCAGAACACCTATACTGTGATTTGAGCTCCTGACTGTGAGCTGCAAGCCACCTCAGCAGCGGACTTCAGAGTCACACAACCTCTTTTCAACTTCAAATACATGAAACAAATGATTTGTGTTTTCGTGTGGATTCACACTGCAAGACATATTTTATGTACGGAAAGCACACTGTTCCTAACAATAAATTCAGATTTTCCCCTAACTAGCTTAGGAATTTGTAGATAACTCCTCCAAGTATCACTCATTTCCCCCAGGAGAAATATGACCAGTAATTGAAACACAGGGGAGCCATTATCTCCAGTTTTATATGTGCCTAGCTAGATGCACTGATATTGCTGCATCACTATTTGCCTTCTATAAGAGGAACACTTTCTGCTTCACAAAGGGAAAGAATTAATGCAGGCCCATAATACTGTAATTCTAACAGGTGTAGTAAAAAATAGAAAACATGACAGTATTAAAATGACTGTTTGCTAAATCCCTGCTTTCCAGTATATGTATGTAAATGAAGTAGTAGCAGAAATAATTCTGCAATACATTGACCAGAAAACACCCTTGAAACTAAATTCTTACCCAGCACATGTAGGTTCCATAATCTTCCTTTTTTTTAATAGTATAATTGAGGAGCATGTATTTAACCCCTTTCACATTTTATAAGTAGAGGATTCTAAAATCTATAATCTTAATTACTCTCTTAATAGAGTGTGTTCAATTTTTTGTTTACCTGTTGACCTGCAGGATAAAGCTATTTAGAAGAGATGCTGTTGTGGAGAGCACTGCCATAATGAAAATGCTGAAGGACAAAAAAAAAAATCCAATAAGGAGATGGGAAAACACATTTGGAAGCACACTGTTCACATTTAATTTATTCAGTATGCATACTGTGAAACATCTGGGTGGCTTTAATGTACCATCAGGTATTAACTTGGTACGAACTATTACAGTCAGCAGTTTGTGACAAGTTGCAAGCACGTGACAGAAAGCAAATTATCTCCCTAACTGATCCTATAGCACAGAAATCTGCAAATAAGAAGCCAGTTTAGCAGTAAAATGCAGAAGGCAGGGAAGAAAGCACATTCAGCTGCTATATTACCTCTTCTCCCTATGCTCATGTCTTTTGTTTTGCAATGCTGTATTTTTTTAGTGTCTTTCCTCTGCGGCCATGCATCCACATGCACCAACCCGTTAAGTTTTACCAAGTGATCTCTGCCCTCCTGGTGTCAGTGCTGTAGGGCACAATGTGGGGGGTTACTGTGGCAGTTAGCTCCGAGTACAAAATTGTTTCTTCCTCTTTCTAGAAGAAACTGCCATAAAAAGTAGCTATATTTGGTACTCACATTTCAGCAAGAGACAACTGTCTCCTTTGTGCCTGATTGGTTATAAGGCACAAGTACATCTTCCATTTTTGCAGCAGCAGCTCAGACTCTGGGAAGATACTAGATGCAAAGAAGCAGTCTTTCACAGCCTCTCCTGCTTCATCCATATGTGCAGCAGAATTGTTTCTCTCGACGTGAATAACAAGTTTTTTGCGCAGTTTTTTGTTCCTCATAAATCAAAGATATCAGATGACTCTACTTTCAAATCCCAACTGCTGCAACTCTCCCACATATGATAAATGGTCCCTTTTAGAAAGAAAACTGAAACACAAGGATGAAAGCAAAGAAGCAAACAAGTGTTGCATCAGAGTTACAAGGAGCAGACGTTAGTTAAAAAAGAGGTTTGTAAAAGTAAGATTAACACTAGTGATGAGGTTGAGGCAGCAGCACAGATCCACTCATTGTAGAAGCAATTTAGCCGTGTGCGCGCCTGGAAGACAGGCACAGCAGCACTACCAGTCTAGGGGTACTGACATAGCCTACATTTCATAGAATCATAGAATGGTTAGAGTTGGAAGGGACCTTCAAAGGTCATCTAGTCCAACCCCCTGCAAGGAGCAGGGACATCCCTGACCAGATCAGGTTGCTCCAGAGCCTCATCCAACCTGGCCTTGAATGTTTCCAGGGATGGGGCATCCACCACCTTTCTTGGCAACCAGTGTTCTACAACTCACAGTGTGAAAATTTTTTTCCTAATATCCAATCTAAATCTACCTCCCTCTATTTTAAACCCATTACCTCTCATCCTATCACAACAGGCCCTACTGAACAGCCTCTCCCCATCTTTCCTGTAGGCCCCCTTGAGGTACTGGAAGACCGCTATCAGGTCTCCCCGGAGCCTCCTCTTCTCCGGGCTGAACAGCCCCAACTCTCTCAGCCTGTCCTCACAGGAGAGGTGCTCCAGCCCTCTGATCATCTTCATGGCCCTCCTCTGGACCTTCTCCAACTGGTCCATGTCCTTCTTATGTTGGGGGCTCCAGAACTGGACACAGTACTCCAGGTGGGGTCTCACGAGGGCAGAGTAGAGGGGGAGAATCACCTCCCTCGACCTGCTGAGCACGCTCCTCTTGATGCAGCCCAGGATGCGGTTGGCCTTCTGGGCCGCAAGAGCACATTGCCAGCTCATGTTGAGCTTCTTGTCCACTATCAGTCCCAAGTCCTTCTCCTCAGGGCTGCTCTCCATCCATTCTCCGCCCAGCCTGTATTTGTGCCTGGGATTGCCACGACCCATGTGCAGGATCTTGCACTTGGCCTGGTTGAACTTCATGAGGTTGGCACGGGCCCACCTCTCCAGCCTGTCCAGGTCCCTCTGGATGGCATCCATCCCTTCCAGCGTGTCGACGGCACCACATAGCTTGGTGTCATCGGCGAACTTGCTGAGGGTGCACTCTATCCCACTGTCCATGTCGCCGACAAAGGTGTTGAACAGGGCCAGGCCCAACACGGACCGCTGAGGGACGCCACTTGTGACTGGTCTCCACCTGGACATCGAGCCATTGACCACCACTCTCTGAGTGCGGCCATCCAGCCAACTCCTTATCCACCGAGTGGTCCATCCATCAAACCCATGCCTCTCTAGTTTAGAGAGAAGGATGTTGTGCGGGACAGTGTCAAAAGCTTTGCACAAGTCCAGGTAGATGATATCCGTTGCCCGTCCCTTGTCCACCGATGCTGTCACCCCATCATAGAAGGCCACCAAATTGGTCAGGCACGATCTGCCCTTGGTGAAGCCATGCTGGCTGTCACCAACCACCTATTTGCTCTCCATGTGCCTTGCAACATTTACTCTTTCCATTCACACAGTGCATCCAAAAACCTGTTGAACAAGAAAGGGGTACACTTAATGAGGTAAAACCAGCAATGCTGAGCTTTCTTCTGCCCCCTCACCATCTCTAATTCAGCTGATGCCCCTCCCGCATGGAGGAAACTCTGGCTGAGGCAATAAACCTCTTCAAATACACACTAAGATCGCCTAAGTAGGCAAAACATTAACCCCATTTAAATCAGTCCTTGGGAAGGGACTGACGGAGAAGACGCCACTGATGAAGGAGAAGGAACTCAAACGCGTCCCTCCCCGCCAGCGTCCATTTTATATTCGCCGCGTGCGGCCTCACCGGCCAGTCACAGCTTTCCTCAGTTCCCATTGGTCACCAGAAGGCGGGGGCGGGGCATAGCACGCTGGGAGGCGGGGCGGGGTGGCCTGGTAGCGCATGCGCACTGCTGTCAGCCTGGAGCGTTGGGAAGTGTGGCGGCAAGGGGCCGGGGCGGCACTCCGCATGCGCAGAGAGCGACTCTCGCCGCGGCGCTTGGTTTCCCGCCGCGCCTGCAGCCATTGGCCGCTCGGGGTGCGCGTGGGGGTGACGCAGCAGGAGGAGGCAGCCGTTGGTGGTAGCGGCGACGGCGGCTGGGAGGGCCCAGTCGGCGGCGGGAGCGAGCGGCGGGTAGGTGCGGGCGGCCGTGCTGTGGGGTCGCTCCCTTCCCCTCGCGTAGCTGGGCTTGGGCGTACTCTCCTTTCTCTTCCTTCCGTGTCGGCCCTCCTCAGCTCGGGCTGGTCTTGCTGCAGGGGCCGCGGCCCCGGTGGCGGCTCCCGCTGACCGATCGGGAGCGGCCCGCGTGTGCCCGAGGCCTCCTGCGCAGAGCTCGCCGCCGGCGGGGCTCTCCTTGGGGGCCCGCTCCTGCGCGCTCCGTCCCCTTCGCCTGGCGCCGAGGTAGCTGCGCCCCGAGCCGCCCGCCTCAGGCCTGAGCCCCAGGCCGGTGCGCTGCTCTCGACCTTCCATTTTAACTCGGCTGCTGCTTTTTCCCGCTCTGAAGCAGTGCTTTTGCCAACTCTGCCTGGCAGGGTAATACGAGGCGTTAAAGTTGCTTACGGGAACCTCCGTGGTGCAGTGTTTCCAGCGAAGGCTGGCTTAGTTTTAAGTGTTGTGTGTTTACTGATTATTTTGTATTGCAACTTAATCCGTGCAAATGTTGACTACTTTAATCTTTTGGCTTTGTATTGTGCATCTTCTAAATTTTCTTTTTTTTTTTTTTTGAGCGGGGAATGTAGTAATTTGCTCCTTAATGATGCATATTGATAAACTTCTGGTTTGTGCCTCATCAGCTGAATAAGGAAAGGGTAGCAGGAACCATGATATCTTGTCCCTGTTTATCCTGTAATGAACTTGGTATTCATTGGGTTAATAACCTTGTACCAAAAGTATCTTGTGGATAACTTTTTTGTTTTTACACCTCGCCTGATTTCTTTACAGTTTTTATTTATTTATTTAATGGTACTGAAAATAAATCTTTCCAGGTGTAACATGTTGGTTAAATTGTTCGTGTTGTGTGGTAATAAGCTTTTTATTTTCAGAACTGAACAGTGGCTTTTAAAAGTCTTTGTTGGTTTTGGGAATGTGTTTTCAGGGTCATAAATATTGAAAGATCAAGTAAAGATTTTTCCGGAAGGGGGCAGTTTTGGACTAAACTATATATCAGGCTGGAAAATTTTTTTTTTTTTGCTATGCAGCTGAAAATCATAATTGCGAGGAAAACAGGAAGGAATCTGTAGAACCAGCAGATCTTAGTTCCACAGTAAAATCTAGAGGGAAATGTCATTTGAAACAGTTGCTTAAAAAAACTCAAATAACAAAATTGTCAGTGAGCAGTTCCAGTGTTGCAGTGAAATACTTGGCATCCAGGCTGTTGTTGGGGTTTCACAGTCTTCAAGGCATAAAACCTCGGACTGCAGGCAAAAATGTTAACAAACTCAATTTCTTAAAACTGTTATGAGAATGTTTCAGTACAAGTCAACTGAGTGACAGGCCTACTTTACTGTGTAGTGTAGTTTTCAGTAGGTTTGTTTGGTTTGTTTTTTGTTTTTTGTTTTTTTTTTTTAATCTTTTTTTTATCTTCCTCGGAGTGGAATGGTGTGCAGATGTGCACTTTGCAGATGTGCCTGTCTGGTCCACAGGGTAGAATATTGCAGTTTGCTACCTAAAATAGTAGTTCAAAAGCTGTCCATTCTGTGACAGAGACAAAGACAGTGTCGGTGTCATTGAGAACAGATGTGAGCAGTTGTAGCTTACACTTGCAGATACCATGACAGATTTGTGAGATTATGGCAGTATCTGTTTTTCACAGGTGGTTTACCTTTATCACGTATGCACAATTCCTGTTTTTCATGTTGTTCTTGTAGAAGTTGATTATTCGACATTTCCAAAGATGAAGAGGAAAGCTGCAAAAGCTGGGAAACTGAGACTTAGTCCTAATGAAGAAACCATGCTGCTGAAAGAAGAATATGAAAGAAGAAGAAAACTGAGGCTGCAGCAAGTATGCCTGTATTTTTGCACATTGTATATTTCATTTAGTGATGTAACAAATAACTTAGGAAAATTAACTGAAAAATTTCTTTAATGTAAACTAAATTTCAAGTTCATGATATTGTATATTACGTTTGCATTTAGTTTGTGAATTATTTTTTTTTTTTTATCATGTTTATTTACTCCTAAGTGCATATTTTGCTTGTGGTATCTTCTCTGTCTGTTATATTCACTTTGGCATCTGTTCTAGAATCTCTTTTTTTCTCTGCCAGCTTCCCAGTATCTACCATTTTTATTTGGCTGTGAACATGCAGTTATCTCTCTTCTGCTGATGTGTCCCTTGTGTAAGGATTCATACCTCTTACAGTATTCTAGATTTTTCACACTGATGTGTGAGGGATTTCAGTGATGATCCGTGTAGGGCCGCTGTGGGAAATTACAAGCTTAAGAGTGCGGGTTGTGGAATACCGCAGTGTCCCAACTATGGACCACGCGGTGCCATGTGCGAGGGATTTCAGTGATGGTCCGTGTAGGGCCACTGTGGGAAATTACAGGCTGCACACAGCTGTGAGAACGCGACCTTGGAGAGGGGAGCTAGGAGCACTGTTATCTCGGAGAGGGGAACTAGGAGGGTTGTTACTGATCAGGATGTTGCTGCTACCCGGGAACCGCTGTTGGCCAGCAGGGCCCGTACTTGGCAGGCCTTGCTGCATGCGCTGGCTGTGTGTGCACCAATGCCTGGTCAGTGCTCTGCCACTGAACCTGCTGAGGGGATAAACAGAGACAGCTCAGCGCAGAGGGAGAGAAAGGACAGAGAGCACACTCTGTGAACAACAGGGGACGCTCTGAAGGTGCTGCGCCCACCTCCCTTCTCTGCTCTGACCCCGCTGATCATCACCCTCCTGCTCGGCGGTGTCTCTGGCTTAGTCGGGGTGGTGAGACTCTCACAAAGGGAAAACAATACGCTGGTAACTGCTTATGCTAGGAACTGTAACTGCTTATGCTGGTAACTGCTTATGCAAGGCTATAATAGAGCAATAAATACTGTTGTGCTTTTAAATATCATATGCAGAGTGAACTTTGTGCATAGGAATCCTATGAACCAGTTACAGCTGATCACACAGAAGAAATAAGGCAACTACTGCAAATACAGGTCTTCATAGCTTTCCCCTAGATGAACTGAATTGCTGCAGTTTGTCATAGCTCTCAAAAGCTGCTGCTTTTAGAAGAATGTCTGAGCAGAGTACCTTTATGTTCTTCAGAACATGCCTGTTGATCATCTCATCTTTCTTGTTTCTTTCCTGCTGTTAGGACACAGGGCAGTTTCTCCATTTGTTTTCTTACTCTCTTCTTAGCTTTCCTCTGCTTTATCCTATACAAGCTGCTCAGGTCTTCTGCATCTTCAAAAAAATATACATCTTCAAGACATTTATTGTGTACTAATCTTTCACTGCTCTTGGGCTTTTTCTTGATATTTTTTCTCTTTAGCAAAGAGAATTTTACTGACAAAGTGGAAAACAAACTTAGTAAACAGACTTTATCAGAATAGTTACTGATTTTCTTTAAACCATGTTGCATCGTAATAGGAGTCTTTAATAAATTTAATAAATGTTGTATTTTGGAGGGAAGGATATTCCAAGCAGTTTTTGCATTTTGTTGTTGTATGTTGCTCATTGGACTTTAACTGAAATAATAAATTCAATCTTATTTAAATGTTTAATATACTAATTTTGGAAAAAATGTAACAGCAACTTTATTTTCTGGACAGATTGTTAATGACATAGTAGATGAGATGGAAAGCTGAAAGGGGGGTAGAGTATGTTGTGGAAAGACTCGCTGCCAAAAATATTGTATTTTTTTTTAAGTGGCTGACAAAACATAAATACTATTTCCACAGGTTAGAGAGCAACAGAAATATATCGCCTTGCAGATAAGACAGAAAGTAAAGCAGAAGAGAGAACAACAACTACATCGGTTAGAGGAGGCACTGAGAGCTGAGTGGCAGAAAGCACAGGATCAAAAGATGAAAGCCTTAGAAGAACTGTATTTGTCAAACTTAAGAGCGATTGGTGAGGCTCACCGACAAGCTAAGGAAAACGTAAGTGAAACAGCTCAATATTGTTGTCAGAGAAATTCTTGATGTTCTAGAAATACCAGCATTGCTGTTCGGTGTTTTATATTCTTGATCTTGCAGTCCTAGTATCTAAACTGACAGTTTTTTAAGAATGGAAACCTCTTAGAAATGTGTATCTACTTTTTTTGCAGCTGTCCTGCCACAAGACTGCAATTAAATGCTCTAGCAGGCCCATCTGCTAAGGCTTTTGCTGTGCAAACTCTTAAAGTTATTTTATTAATGTTGGATTGTACACATATATGATAGCGTATGTTTGCACTTGACTACCAATTGTACACGGTGAATTATTGTCTCAAGTATGCCAGTAATATAGTAACTTTTTTTTCTCTACCATGTAACAGCATCTTTTCTATAGTTAAGAAAATAGACTTAACTTTTTTTTTTTCCCCAGTGCTCAAGTGACATGGGAAGGCTTGGTAAGGGCTTCGGAGGCCTTTGCCAAGACTGCAAACTGGTGTCACTTCTTAATTCTGCACCTATAAAACTGTTTTAACTTTCTTTAAAATCCTAAAACTTGTGTAGGCTTTCTTTGAGAGATCACTGAGGTTGTTGCGTAGAAATCTTCCGCAGATTTGACTCTGAACTAGATTTATAAAATCAGTGGTGCCACAGATTTCCTGCATGAACTTTGCAGACTAGTTCACTTCCTGAATCAGTCAGGCTTTTCAACCCAAGTAAAATAGCATTATACCTTTCCGTATCTCAGTGTCTCTAAATCAACTTCTCTGTAGAGTCCTTTCCAGTGCTAGGATGGATGAGTTTGTGGAAAGCTGTGGTACCAATGTCATAGGAACACAGAACTAATTATAAAGAAATGTTTCTGTTGATACACAATTGTTGTAATTAATGATTGAAAGGTACTAACTTGCTTTCTCTGTGCAGTTTAGTCAGCATTTACTAAAATGTGTAACTATACTTATATTACTTTCTTTATTCAAAGACATACAGAAAGAAGCTAAGGTTTCCACTTCAATATTTGGTTACGCTTGCTGGGGAAGGTGGCAGATTTGCTGCTGTTGGTTGTATAGAAGAAGACAGTAAAGAAAATGGCAGAGAATAAGAAGTTATTATTTAGCGTATTTTTACTCTAATACAGTAGAAATTAATTTTGAGCTTGTGATTCTTACCAGCAGTACTTAATCTGAGATATCACACTGATAGTATGAGAAGTGAGTAAAATCCCATATTAAGTGCTTGTGATATTTTGCTGTTAAGGAACCCGACTTAGAAGCTCTGGCAAAACAAGCAGAGGAGAGGAAACAAAGAGCAGAGAAGAGACATAGGAAAGCCATGAAAGAGCAGAAGTACCAAAAAGAAAAATTACTTCGTGAGCAGGCCCGGTATGCAATAATTGCCTCATTTTATTAAGCATAGAATGCATTTTAAAATGTCACAAGGTGAAAGGCAGAGATCTTGAAGCTTCTTGCTTTGAGCTTTTTTAATCTTGAAATTTTATGGGTTAGAGAATGAACACTTATGGACAAAGCTTGTGGATCTTGATAAGAATTGTAGTTTCAGCTGGCCTTACAAACTCTCAGTGAGTGGGGAGACTAATTTCTCTCACTATTTTCAGTCTAGATTGTTGACTGGCAGCTATTCAGTGACATGAAATGAAATGTTCTCAGGCCAGTTGCTGATGAAGAGTTACCCATTTGAAAAAAGACCTGTTGTATTTGCCATGGTCTTCCTTCTTGGCATTTTTTTTTTTTTTTTTAAGCAGATTAGACCAAACTTGAGCTGACATGAAAAACAAGCTGTGTACCCTTGTGGATAGTTGTGCTTCAGTAGAGTTGACCTGTTGATTAAATACTTAGTTTTGTCCATGCTTGAACAATTAAAATATGTTAAAGTGATGGAGTGCTTTCTGAAAACTTAAGTGAAAAGCAGGGAGTTGGCTTTGTTCTTTAGAAGCTTGTGTGTATTAACATTTTTGCATTCAAGAAATTAATTTTCTAGTGCTGCCTTCCAGCATAAGTTCTGTTGACTTTAGTGCGCTCGCCAATCCCTATATCCCAAGCTTTCAATTCAGGAACATCTCAATCTGTTTAAGTTTAGATTTGCCTTTTATTTTGCACAGTGCTGTCACTGTTGCTTGAATAATTTTCTTTATCTCTTCTCTTTTGTGTGTTTGTGTGTGTGTGTGGTGGGGGGTGCTTTTTGTTTGGTTTGTTTTTTCTTTTTCCCCAAGACGGACAAATGCACGTAAACACGCTCTGGAAGTGGAAAGACGAAGAGCAGCCAAAGTTGCAAGCCTCCCACCTCCTCCACCACATCCTTTTGAGGTATATATCCATGATGCAACAGGGATTACAATTTCAGGGTACTGTATAATGTAATGATTTATTTATTGGTTTGACTCCTAACAACAGGATATCTGAAATTGCTATTTGCATACTGTAAAGAGAGTGGTTCAGCAAAAATCAGGAAAATTAATGAATTATGTATTAGCAGACTTCTTACTGCTAAGCTTTAGTATTTGTTTATTTCGGATCTCTTGTTATGTGTGGATTTTGTTTCTTTTCATCTGAGATCTTATTCTTGTGGTTAATGTGTCTTTCAAACTTTTATCATGATCTTGTTTTCATTTAATAGCCACAATGGTATTAAACTCTACAGTGATCTTTCTCAGCATGTACACACCACCTCAGCCTTCTGTCATAATGATGCAGTAATAGCGTTTTGTTTAGTTCTCTAATAGAGATAGTTCTACCTTTTTAGCTATGGGGGTTTTTGTTGGTCGTGTGTCCCCCCCCCCCAATTTCTTTATTGCTTGTAGGGAATACAAAATGGAGGGTGAGCTGTTTAATTTCCTTATTCTTCAGTCGTTTTTCACCAGGGCAGGCAAGAAGACACTGTCCATGTTTCTCCAGGTGCCAGTACAGTTGCATTTGCAATTCTGACAGGTCTGGGTCACTATCCTGTTTAAGTATTGCAGAACCATAACTTCTTTTCCTGAAATTCTACAACTTAATGCATTCTGTGTATGAACAAATGTACTTTACTCACCTTTTCAGCAAACATGATTTCAGCTGGTTTTAGCAGAGTTTGCAAACATCTGGATTTTCTACAATACATGAGTTTCGTTTCTTTTAAGAAGTTCAGGCTCTGATAATGGCAGATTGAATAAACAATTCTGCAGATACATTGATTTTTTGCTGAGGGAAAGGATTGCATTACGTTGTTTAAATATAGCATAGTGTGTCAATTTGATCCATGTAAAGACTAGCTGACTGTGAGCCTTTTTCCTAGTTTTCATATCTGTATGGATTTTAATCCTTTTGTCATAGGCCTGTGTTGCTGGGAAGGCACAGGGTGAGGAGCAAAGTTATTTTCTTGGAAGAGCAACTGGATGGCATGGACTGCATGGAGAAATGCTAAGTAATTGCAAGATCAGAGTTCATTAGAGTTGTAGCTTATTCCTAGTTCTGTATAGAGGAAGAAAACAGATGTTAACTGTCAGGTTTTTTTGGGAGGAAATCTGGGGCTTTGTCTTGCTCAAAAGGCACTGAATTTGAATTGCTTAACTTTACTCTAAATTCTGTGAATTACTGCAAATTACAAGGTCATCTGCATAAGCATGCTTATTTTCTTGAATCAATTTACATAAAGAGTTTACTAAACATAACTATAATCATAATCCGATGCTCTCTTGCAATAACAATTGAATAAAATTTAATAAAATTGAGCTAGGGCAGTGTTGTTCATTCTTAAATTCTAAGTAATCTTGCAAACGTTTTCTGAGGATTCTATTATGGTTATTATACCCAGTTACGAAAGAAGTGGTTTTACTGTAGATATAATGTCATAATCAAGTTTAATTCTCAAAAGAATGGCTTTTAGGAATGGAGACCTTATTTAGTTAGACCAACTGTTAAGTTACTTAATTGAAGTTAAACTGTGAACACCATTTTATTGACAAGTGTCACAATTCTTGTGATTTTTTTTTTTTTTTTTTA
>WHYT01017313.1:108238-120157 GCA_009806455.1 Tetrax tetrax
TTAAGTACAGCTTGAAACTAGAACACTTTGACATCTACACTTATGGAATATGTAAATATAGTTTTGGGGTTTTTTGTTTTGTTTGTTTTTTTTTTTTTTAAAATAAAGGTAAACTAGTTTCGTCCTGCTTGCAACCAAGAATTATAAACCTTCGAGGATGTTCATGTGCCATTGCATATTGGGTTTTTTTTTTTAAGTGCTTCTGCTACAGAATTATTCATTTATTTATTGTTACATATGCTTTAAACTACAACAAGAACTTAATGGACTAAACTATTGATTGACTGCCAGCCAGATGCTCGTTTAGCTGCTGAAGAAGAGGGGAAGCGTTTGGAGGAACTACACAGAGAGGCAGAGAGGGAGAGAAGAGAGCAGCTTGAAAAGGCCCATCTCAGAGGAAGTCATGCCTTGAAGAAGGTCCATTTGGCTCAGGTAGGCAAAGTAGTTGCACTTGGTTTTAATGTCAAAACGACGGGTGTTAAGCAAGTTGTAGGTAACTGATTAGTAAAGGAATTATAGTTACAGGAGGAAAATCAGTGGACTAAATGGAGTTTTCAGAATGCATTTAAAAACTGATAAGTGATGAGCTCTATTTTTTACATCAGCTTTAGTTGGAGTTGATTATTCTGTGCTTTAGGGGAAAAAGTAGTTTATTATTAATAAGACAAGAGGGTTTTTTTAACATTTTCAAAGCTTTTACTTGAAAGACTGAGGTTCTGTTAGTGTGTAAGTCTGGAAATATGGAAATTGTTTCGTTTTAAGAAGTGAAAATTGAACTATTAAGAAAAGTCTTTGTACCTAGAGGTATACTCTGAAATTTGTTTTACTGTCTATTACCTTTACATGTATTTTTGGAGGCTAGAAATAGCAAAAGCTTCCTGTTTTCTAGTTGAGATATGATGGGCCCTGAATGAGTAACCTAAGTAAAATGGGGAACTGTGGAAATATTACTGATGCTCCTTAAGTTAGCAGGAAAAAAAAAAACAAACTTCAAATAAAGCTTTTTTAAAAATAGCTGTCATATATAATTGTAGTGTGCCAACAGTATTTAGTTCACATCTTCAAAAGTAGCAGTTGCTGGAGTACATACTAACAAAGTAACTTGCCAAAAGGAGTACCTATTTACAGTGTAAAACAGAAGATTTAAACCTGTTGAGGAAGGTTGGCCTACCGGTGTGCAGTCTGATCCTTTATTTAACATTAGATCTTCTAGGTAGTATTGATGACTCTTGCGTTTAAAGGTCAGATACAGCTTTCTCCCAAGGAAGCACCTTCTCACCAGAATAAAATTAATTTTAACATTAAGGATTAAACAAACTTCAAGTTAACCAAACAGAAGAATTTTATTGGTCCTGACATATATGGCTGTCTGAATGTGAACACTGAATGTTCATGTTATCCCTTCTTCATACTTGAAGGACAGGGAAAGACTACTGAAGGAACTTGAACAAATGCAGAACGTGGATCGGATGCGCAGAAGACAGATTGTAGCACAGATGCCACCTCAACTTTTTGTGCCTGCATACAAACGCATGGAAATAAAAGAAGAACGGCAAAGAGAATTGGAGTTTGCATTTGAAGATATGTACAGTGAAGACAGGAGTAAGTAATTCGTTGGACGTTGCTAATCTCGTAGCCTGTTAGAGGACAGGTTGTTGCAGCTGCCTGTTCCAGGTCCAGCTGGTAGCAAGGCTTTGTGTATATACATGTGTATACACAGTAGGCACACACACAAGCAGGTTTTCAGTACACAGAAAATGGCACTTGATTAAACACAAACAGTACAAATGACCTCATCTTGTTAACTGCTCTGTCTGCTCAGGATGAAGGCCTGTTAGTGGGATCTATGTCTGTATATACAGTATGGATCCCTCCAGCAGTTGGTCTTAGACACTCAAGTCTACCCAATAGCTGTCCCCTATGTCCTAGGTCTCTACCTGTCACACTATGGGTCGCCCAGTAACAGATGTTAGACACTCAGTCTGTCCAGTAATTGATTCTGGACCCTGTAGCCTTCCAGTTACCTCACGTGTTCACCTATGAGCTGGTACGCTCAAAGATGTGCTATGGATCACTCAATAAGTGGCTTGAGACACTCACTCTACCAAGCAGCTTGTCCTCAGTCCTTAGTCTTCCCAGTTGCTGGCTCCTGGGCATGTGAACCCTGGAAGGCCTGCTGCTCTGCCCCAGTTGTTACTACACAGACCCAGCTGGGTATGTGAACGTGCACCCAGACGTGCACACACTGTGGATCACTGCAGTAGCTGGCCTTAAATACTCAGTCTACTCAGAAGCTGACCCTGGATGCTCTTGTCTCCAGTTGTCTCTGAGATGCATGCATGTGTGCTGTCTGGTTTCTTAGTTGACCTTGAGACCCCATGGTCTGCCCTGTAGCTGGCTTGGATTTCTTGATCCCTCCACTAGCCAACCTGGAGATCCCCTGGCCTCTCCAGTATCCGGCCCAGTCTTACAGCTGATTGTCACCTAGCTCCTAAGCCTCTTACCATTCTTGCTGGCTAGTCTGGCTTGCAATTTGCTAGCCACTGCATGCTGACAATCATACTCACATAAAGTGCACTTATTCTGGTCTCTGAAGTTGTTGGCAGCGCTCTGGATGCAGGTGCCCCTGTGACTTTTGGTCCCCACTCCAGTTGCTGGTGGTTATGTATCCATACACACACACGCATACAAAATAGAAGGTTATTCATCCAGGAAAAACAGCTATAAATGGAATTTAGTGAGAAGACAGGACAGACTGTCAGGCACAGTGCACAGCCAGACAAGTGTACTGACCCCTTTTATCTCCTCATTATATTTTTCCTCACGCTTTTCCTTTCCCTGCTTTTGGTTCCTGCCCTAAATAGCTATAATAAGCATACGATCCCAAGGTGATCTTCCCGTGTGTCCCACACCCCTTGCAGGCAGTAACTCCTTCAGTCGCTAAGGTGATCGTGGGAGAGTTCCTGTTGACTGCTCTTCTAAGATTTCACATCTGGACCATGCGATCAGTCGCTCTCCTGTGGCAGGCCTGTGAGCAGTCAGCTCCAGCTGTGCCTTTTCCCTGATGAAGTTACTGAGATCCTCCTGCATGTAACTGTTCCTGTGTGCTGCTTTTTGTGTAAAGATGAGCCTTTTATCACATAACCTTTTATTTTGTAATATTCTAGTGGAACACACTATAGAATTTCTGAATTAATAGATGGCTTAATCATTTGTACACTTTTGAGTCTTCTATTTTGGAAAAAAAAAGTTGGATTAAATCTGTTATGAAACAAGCTATTGGTATTTGAACTTCTTAAGGATTTGTATGATGAGTGTAGTCATGCAATGTTGTTTGGTTTTTGTTCCAGTTGGTTGTTTCACATCGTTATGTTCTTTTAATTAGAAATTAAAGGAGACCTGATTTTGCAGTTTGAGCCACAACCTTTACCAGCTCCTTCCGATAGATCTCAAGATAATGATCTTGATATCTCTTTGGAGCAAGAACCTGCTTGTGACGCTCAACAAGAACCTGTTTGTGACACCCAACAAGAATCAGGACAGATGAAAGAAGAGGAGGTCCCCAATGGATCAGAAAGTAAAGCTTTTAAACTTTACATTTAGCTTAAACTTTTTGGTTTTATAGTAGAAAAGAAGAGATTTCATTTAATATATGAGAAAAATTAACTTTTAGTATTAACTGAAATGTCTTAAGTACTAAAATTCCCGAAATACTTCACAGGCATTAAGTGTCAAGTGGTTTATGATGATTGTTGATGATAATACTCTAATGATTATGAACCTAAAAATGAAAACGTGACTTCTTTTTCAAATATAGTTCAGTTCATTAGTATACTACAAATATTTTTAATTGTTGTAAGCACTACACTGTTAGTAACTGAATAATTGCTGTATAATTAGTGCATATTATGGGATGATGCCAGTATGTGAACTTAAGTTTTTGGTTTGTTTTGAAATATTTCAAAGTTAAAGTTAGACTTTGTATGAAAGTCTGCTTATTGTACATCCCTAATGTGCAGGTTTGTGATCAAGTTGCTCCATATTGTGAGTAGGCTGCAACTGTTGTGTGTGTGTTGTCTTTGCTTGTGGCATGAACAGGATAACGTGATGTGAATAAGAAGTGTGTTAGTGAACCTTATTGCTGGGGCAAGCATTTCTGCCACATTCCTTTGCTGGCACAATCCATTTTTGATCTGTTATGCATTGTGTTGCCAGTGCTGATACAAAGGAGAGGGCAGGAACATGCAGGCAGGGGGGTAGTACTGCTTATTGCTGCCGCAGTACAGCGTAGTAGTCATCTGACACTGAAGCACTACAACTAGCTTAGCCCTCCTTTTATAGCATGCAGAGGCAAATTACTGCTTCTCTTTTGTAGGTAAGAGAAAATGTTGTTAAGCTTTTAAAACTTGGTAATATAACTGAGCTATTTGTCCAACTGTGTAAGCAAATTAAAAAAAAAAGGGGCTTTATGATGTGAAGATATTAATTACTCATAACTCTTAACAGTATGTATTCTTTATAGATCATGAAGAAGCAAAAACTCACCAACCTCAGTCAAAACTTGCCTTAAAGAAATTGCTGAACAAGATCAGAAGCCAAAAAGAGGAGTGGACATCAGAAAGTGAGAAAGAGATTCCCAGTGAAATTGAGACTATTGAATCGGGCACAATCGCTAGCGAAGAGAGACCATTACATGATTTAGAACTTAACCGTGAGCAAAAAAAAATTACAGTATGTGAAGCCAAAGGTACGTAATACATACTTGCATCAAAATTTGCTGTGGTGGAGCAAAAAGACTTGTAAGGGTGGACTGTAGCAAAACTGTTTAATGAATTTTCAGTGGTGGTTTGTCACATGGCCAGGAAGTACAGTTCTCCTGTCTTTGCCCACAGTGCGTTGTGGTTTCAACAAATCCACAAATAGGAGAGATTTTTGCTTTTATGTCCAACTTGCCCATTAAGATCTCGTGGAGGAAAGATGTCCAAAATACTTCTGTATCTTTTAGATCTCACCCAAATTGTGGTCACACTTGGTATTGCCATAGTAGCTTTAGTAGCTACTATTGCTTTAGTAGCTGTTTGCCTCCAGGAGTGTAATTCTCAGTGCAAAATTGGACTTTGAAGTTCTGTACCTGTTGAATTGGAAAAGCCAGATGCTTCATGCTTTGGAGATTCACAGCTAGAAATGCAGAAGACAAGCATGAGCTGATATGTCTGAAATAATGTTGTTGGTTTTTTTTTTTTCCCCTGCTTCTAGACACCATTCTGATAAGTCTTGTTTTTGTAAAACTGGAATTTATAGCAATTACATGTTTGATTTTGCTTGTTAGCGAAATAATTTGGGGTTTACTTTTAATTTCTATCACTTCTGCTCCTTTAGTTTTGCTAGTGCTGTAGTTGGTGAACTTGTATGCTAAGTAGAATATCTGAAGTCTATTAAAGTGATGTGGTGTTTTGTTTTGTTTTTTTTTTTTTCTTTCATAGGGTACTTAGTTTTTTTAAATGAGATTGAGTGATATAGTTCAATTATGTACATGCATACACTAGGATAATTCCTGGAGATGGGAGACTGCAGCATGAGTGAAAACAGGGCTCTGGGGAAAATGTGGTGCTGTTTGAAGCTGATAGTAGAAGATGAAGACTTGTTTTTTGTGCGGTAGCCAAATGTTAGGTCATTTCCCCAGAGAGTACCAGGTTTAGACCTCGTTTGTTCAGAGAGGTTAATGTGTTGCTTCTTATTCTTCAGTATGATCTTGCTATTAGGCTACCAACTAATCTGGGTAGAAGCAAAACTTCAGTCCTACTGGAGCTGAGCCCTTACTGTATATTCAAGACAGACACATGATAGAGGGCATTAATGGCTTAAATAATACAAACCCCTGATTTTCCAGCTTACAGAGACGGGCAAAGTAGTGGGACGGAGATGGTAATCTTTTCAAGAGCAGCTTACATTTTGTTCAGAGAGGTTGGGAAACTGTAAAGCAAGATGTAAAGAAGATCCAAGGCCCTTTCTGATTGCAGTTACACTTAAATAATGTGTATTTTAGACTCTGTGGAAATGTTGAAAAATACAGTTGTAGCTGAAAATTCAGTTCTAATCCATCCTCAAGAACAAGCAGCTAAAATTAGAATGGAAGAGGAGAAGAGAAAAAAGTGGGTAAGTGTGTGTATGTACTTTATTCCTATCTCAGTTATAGTGTCAAAAAAAAAAAGTCATTTACAGAAGACTTTAAAATGCTTCAGGTTATATAGCAGCTGTAGACCCTTTTAACATGCTTTTAACACTTTTGTATACTTTTTCTATACCTACCAGCTATTATGTGGTGGTTTATCAATTTAAAAAAAGAAAGTTCAAATTCTGGTACTTAACACAGCTTTAAATTGTAGAGTTAAGGTTCAGAAATTCAGGAACCAAAAATTTGACAAAATAATATTGGTTTTAGGAGGAAAAAGAAAAAAAAACCTAAACCAAAAAACAAACCGAATAGAAAAAGCAGCAGATCCTCTGTGAAAGTGTGGTTGCTTTCCTTAACGTTCATTTTCTCCCACTATGTCCACGTTAACTGTTCTCAGGTCTAGCTTTGTCTCGGGTTGCTGTTCCTGACATCCCCATTCAGACAGGCTCATGAAAGGCTGTTGTCCACTTCATCTTTGCCAGTACTTCGACATTTTCCTTCGCTTCCATTCTAAAAGTATATACGCTGTTGATGTGCATGGGTCTAAGTGATAGCGGATAGGCACATGGAAAGAGAATCAAAATAAACAAACCACTTCGGATATATATGAAGTGCTCTTAAACTGGTTATGCATTAGCTGTTTCAGAAGTTTTGTAAGGCTTGCATTAACATTTAAATATGTTGAACTCTTGACGACAAGTTCTATAAAATGCAAAGTAGGTATCTGAATTCAAATTAAGAAAAGGACTTATTTTGCAGTCTCTGGAAAATGAGAATATATCTTGAATAGTTAGATTCTGATTTTATCCATTCTGTTACTTTGAGAACAGATAGCAGTGCAATAGTAAATGGATTCAGGGACTATTAGAAATATCTAGCCAGTAAAACAAAATTATTACTGTGAACTTTGGAACTATTTTTGAAGGCCTCTTACAATTCAGAAATGCCTGTCACAAGCAATAACACTTCTGCTGTAAGCTGAAACAAAGTTTTGTGTGTAGTGGTGTGTGTTAGGGGTCTTTGATTTCGTTGTCATTCAGTTCTGGAGATTCACCCTCATTTTTCTTCTCAACAGAATGAGCAAATAGAGCAGCAGAAACAGGAACAGCTGATCTTGCTTAAACAACTGGAAGAAGAGAGAGGACGTTTGGAGGCTGATTTTATGAAGATCCAAATGCAAATCAGTTTGGAGCAGGCTGAGAAAAAAAAAGAGGAGGAAGAGCAAGATCAGCTGGTACAAGGCCACAGTGTTCCTTCTACAGATCGGCAGAGCAAAGTGGAACATGAGGTGAAGAATTGTAGAAAACTGTGTGTAGTTTTAAAATTATCTGTATTGTAAAAATCAAGTCCATTATTTGCAATTTTAAATTATGTCAGTCAGGACAATAATCTTTTATTTCTTGGGCTATGAATCAGAAGTGTGTACATGTAAAAGTTGCCTTTTATTTAATGTGGAAGCTTTTATTTCACATTATATCACTGCACTTTGGATTGTCTTTGCATAGTCCCAGGGACAGCATGTCTATTTAAAATAGCTGGTAGTAAAATCTGATTACAGTTGTATAATGGCTATGCATGTACACATATCCTTTTTCAAGAAGAAAAAAAAAAATTGGGGGGCGACAAGAGAAAACCCACCTACATTTTTGCCTGTCTGAATCTCAAACAGCTACTTAAAGGAGGGGAATTTATTGAGAATGTTGAAGAAAAGTAATCTTTTAAAAAGTCTTGAATCACTTGCACCACCTGCACTTTTCTGAGAATCTGATTGCCTTCAAAATGCAGCTCTGGATCATTGCTCCCTGGGTTTGCTCCTTGGGTACATTTACCTATTTTAGCTGAGCTGCTCCTAAGCACCATTGGCTTTGACGGTGTGTGCTTGACTTGTCAAGAGAGGCTGTAGCTGTAGGCCATCTGTTCCAGAAGCTGTTTTAGCTTCATTGCCTCAGGCTGAAATCTCACAGACTTCAAATGGTGGCACAGAGTGGCTTCTGTAAACTTACAAGATAACAGCTTAAGGTTGTTACTTTCATAGTTTTCTGTGAGTTACTTGTATATGTGCACTTAAAATTATTTTATTTTGATTAGACTGGAAATAGTAATGTATCAGAAACCAGGAGTCCTAGAGAAGACAGCTGTTTACAGATGATTCGTAATTATCAACAACGACTTCTACAGCAAAATAGGTAAATTCCTTTATGAAATGGAAATCTGAGTTGCCTGTTTCAAAATAATTTGAATTGCATTGATTATTGAAATTTTTTTTGCACCACTCTGGAAAGATCCATGTTTTCATTCTGCTCAGGCTGCACAAACAGACCATTGAAGAAGCTAGGAAGCGTCTACAGGAGTATCAGAATAAGTTGAAGCAAAGATACTTGTCTAATTCTGCAATACCTCTGAGCTCTGTGGAAACAAAATCAATTAGTTTAAAGCCTGTCTCAGAACCACTTTCACAGAGGCAAGGAGCGCAACCAACACCGTACCAGTCATCCGAACAAGTTCTTGCACGAGAGTATGCACGGTCACTACCTGCGTTTTCAGGAGCACTGCATACGTTGGAAAAACCATCTTCACAGAAACATGAAGAGCAAATGCATAATGTTTGTTCTGGCAGACGTGTGCAGTTTTTAGAAACATCAAAATTGAAGCATGGAGAGTTTTGCTTGCCTTGTGGTTGTCATTCACAGGAACAAGCGGAAGTATTGGAAACCTCCAAAAAACACGCCAGAGAACCATCTCAGTTCCAGTTACCATCAGGGTTAGACATGAAAGATGTCACTGCAGCAAGGACACAACCAGAAGCACGTATACAAAACGTTAGATTTGTTTTGCCTGCAGAAGGTTCCTCTGAGCCTTCAGAAAGAGTGCACTTTAAAGAGTCATCTCAGAAGATGTCCGGCTATCAAACAGGGACAGAAGCTGAAGGAGGGCCTCCACTTAAGACACCTCTCATTCCAGTAACAAAGGGTTCTCATATAGTTCAGGCAGTCTCAGTTGATTCTTTGGCATGTCAGCAGGGATCTGCAGAGGGCAGCATCAGAACAAACCTTGAACAACCCCTCAGTCTTTCTGAACCCATGACTTTGTATCTTGAAGAATCTAAAGCCCAGGGCGTTGAGGAATTCTTAATAGCAAAACCAGGAGATGCATCTTTGTTAAATTATTCTGGTATACGGAATTTAAGGGACAGAGTGTTGGCCTCGTCAGAAAGCATCCAAGCTCAGCAAAAGCATTTGAAAGAATTGCAAGAGCAGCTAGATGCACAAAGAGAAGCTCTTCTTTTTAGACAGAAAATACAGGAACAATTACTTTTACAGAAGCAAGATAAATTGAAGGAACAGATGCAGAGACAGCAAGAAGCTTTGAAACAACTTCTGAACAAGCAGGTAAGCTTTAGAAATGCTTTGCATGGTGAGTCATCTAGTAGGTGATTAAACTTAAGAGTGAATGCTACCAATTAGCAAAGTGTCCCATGGTGTGTTGATAGTTTTAGGTAATTTACCATAATGAAAATTTTAATTAGGACCTGTGATTTGTAATCAGTGGTTCTTTTCTGTAACCCCCGAGAGCACTGTTTTGTTGAGTCTAACAGAAATATTCTGTGCTTGGTCTCTGAACAGAATGCCTGCTGGAAGAGTTACGTTGTCTGAAATACCTGCAGGTATTCGGCTCTAGAAATGCAGCTCTATGTGTAAAACAGCTCTGTGTTAAAAATAGTCAAGCTATACCTTGAAGGACATCATAAGCATTTTTAATAGATTATTTTTTAAAGTTTGTCTTTTGATGTGGACACATTAGGAAGTTGGTTTGGCAGCTGCACGATTGACTTGTAATTTTGCTTGGTTTTGGGTAACAGAAGAAAAATCCAAATTTCTAAAAAAAACATCTTAGAAAAATAACTTGTGCCTAGAGTCCAACAGCTAAAATTCCTGAATTCAGGAGCTGAAAAAATTAAAAGCAGACTTTTCAGGAATTGTTCCTGTTGAATATTTTGATCTAATCTAACAAAGGCCTTGAAAGTGTAAATAATTATGGTTTAACACATTAGGTTTGTAGAGCTTAGTAAAATAGCTATGTGTCCAAACGTTTTTGTAAGCTAAGCAGGTCTGGCCAGTATTTTGCATACTTGAACTGCTTTCTGAAAGTGCTCAATATTGTCCTGCTTGGGATACACGCACAAGAAAATGCTGGTTTGATAAATGAGTATAAATGTAACCATATTTACAGTTGCTTCTCCCCCTTCTAAGGTGAGATATATCTGCACAAATGAAGCAATGACAGGCTCACAAAAGCCTGACTGCACTGATAGGACTGACTTTTTCCAAGTCTCAGAAAACTTCCAGCAAGAGAATTGTGCCAGGAGTAAATTTCACGAAAGTGAAATGATTTCACAGTGCATCAGTCCAGCTGAGCAAACTGGTAAGGCTGTATAGTATTTTTCATTTTATTTTTTCTCCTTTTTCAGATGAGATGGAGTTCTCTTGCATCTCCCTAGGTTAATTTTTTATTTATATATAAATGGAGATAGATATATATAGATATAGATATACACACACACACACACATATGACATGCAAAACTTTGTTTTACAGAACAGTCTGAGAAAGTTCTATGTAGAGAACAGAAATGGAGATCTTCCAAACCGCCTGTGACAAAAGTCAAGTTAGGGCTTGATTTGGAACAACATGAACTTAGTGTGATACCAGAGGTGGACACACCGAAGACCTGCCACATTTCTTTTGCAGGTAAAATACGTATGTATGAATATAAACTATGTAATAAGTGCTGCTGTTCCTGAGAAGTGCAGATTGGAGGAAATTAATCTTTTCTGAAGAGTCTTTGAGATGACTGATTATGAAATAATAGCTGATGCTGTTGCCTTTTTTAAGACCTAATTCATATATTAGCCAAGTGAGTTATAGTTGAGAAAAGCTAATCCTGTCAGTGTCTGTTTAGAAAAACATAAAACAAAAATTCACCAAGAAAAGGAAATTTGCCATAATTCACTCAAATTCACAAAGAAAAGAAAATTCACTGTAATTCCATTACTTAAGTTCCCCATTGATTTTTCTGTTGGGCAGGGTCTGTGTTTGTAGACAATTGTACAGTAATTGTAAAGAGAACTATCAGAGTTGATGGGAGGTGTTTATAGCTTTTGAGCGTACTAAGAAAGTGAGTGTGAAATCTTTTAAATAAGGAGTTAGTATCAAGCTTCTACGGAAAATGTTAGACTGGTTTTTTTAAAATACAAAACACTGTAAAAATTTCCGTGATTTGTCTTGATGAATCTTGGCATTCATCTTGAGCAAAATAATGAAATAATATTTCATTCAAATAGTTGATATGGACGTTTTTTAATTGAACTAATTAATGTTAGCATCAATTTATGCAGAATGATTTTTGTTGGACCAATTTGGTATCTTAATTAGACAACAAGTTTTGTTGGTGAAGTTTTTGATTGAAGAATATATTTATATTCTCAAAAGCAGTTGACTTAGTGTTACATGTCTTAATTTAAAAAAAAAAAATTGTGAAATATAATCCAGTGGAATTCTAGAACAGGGAATACTCATTTGTTGTATAATCCCATTATGGTCCACAGGTGACTTATTCCTATACTATCTAACCATTGGTCATGACAGGTAGTAAAAGTTTGACATAAGTTTTTGGGGGATTTTTTGGTTGGTTCACTTTGTTCATTTGGGGTTTTTTTGTTTCTGGTTTTGTTTTGTTTTTTTTTT
>WHYT01017313.1:131495-147156 GCA_009806455.1 Tetrax tetrax
GGAAAGATGTGAAAAACATTCTAATTCTGTGCCCAGAAGCTCATGTCATATTCCAGTCTGGGTGAGTAGAACAGATTTCTAAAGGCAGTAATTTGTGCAGGCTTTTTTTGTTGGTTTTTTTTGGTGTTGTTGCATCAAGTTATTTTAGACCTTCCAATATCCGAAAGCTTGGCAAATGTTGATTTTACAATTCTAGCTTAAGACTTGCATGTTTCCTAGACCTCTGCCCCACCACTTCTTTCAGATCATAGCACTGAAATAATTAGCAGTAGCTAAAATGAGCTGGAGTTCCCATGGTCGTTGGAGCTGTAGCGTCTCTATTGCATCTCACTCTCTTAGCATGGGTTGGTGCATCTGTATGACATGGAACAGTTACTGAACTGAACAGTCCCTGTTCCCACTGAGAAGCCTGAAAGTGATAAATAATTTAATCAAAGCATAAAGTTTGCCCTAGAACTAAGTAATTTAAACTTGAGGTGAGTGGAGGAGAGGTGGAGTTTTTGTTGTTGTTTGGTTGCTTTGAGTTATTTGGTTTTTTTAAACACTGGTAGATAAAATATTGCATTGTACTTCAGTTCCAGGTTTTGCATACATCAGTACCTCAGGCAAAGCGCTCTTTCTGTATTTTCTTTATTGCTTGGGGACGGGTTTTCTTTCTTCTACGTGTTGAATTGAGCCTCCTCTTTCTGACAGAAATAATAGCTATTGCTGGAAACAGTGATTTGTTTTTTTGTTTTTTTTTTTTTTTTAATTTTTTTTTTCAATTGGATTGAGTGGCCAAAAGGGCTGTTGTGTGAGGCAAGTGGGGAGGAAAAAAAAAAAAATCTAAGGCGGAGCAGAAACATTATATTACCTCTGGATCTGGAAAAATTACTGAAAGTTTTGGTGGATTTACTATGTGGGAAAATTTGTTTGAATTTTTTTAGAAGAAATATTTCAGTTGGGTTACGAGTTATTTCTTTGAGAAGTCCATGACCTTTAACAAGTCAGGTATAATCTTTCAACCTGTATAATCCATAAACTGTCTAATGCAAAGGATTTTACTAACCTGACATGGCTAATTTTGTTAAAATAGAGCACTGTACAAACTCAGCAGGTTGTTTCTGTAGAATAGAATATGCATGTTAATGTTTTTCATGAAGTGCCGACGTTGCCTTTCTGTACTTAAAGTGATTATAAATGTGTTAAATTCAGATAAAACAGATTCTGTTGGAGGAGAATCTTCTTCTGTTTCGACCATTGGGGACTTTGCATATGTGAAACGTTACGGTCACACTTTTCATGAAGAGGGCAGATCGCCTTCAAGCATAACAAACAACAAGGAACAAATCTCTAATGGAAGTCCAAGGCAAAGTAAACAGTCAGGTAGATTATTACAAGAGGTGCTGATGATGACTGCTGAGAATTCATATGATTCAGGTGAGGAAATCCTGTTCTTTCAGGGAATTATGTGAATGCCGTTTAGCACTTCTAATTTTACTGGTATTTGTTTGTAGCATATGCTAGTTAAATACTGTTTTAAGTATAAAAAAAGGGTATTCCGATAAGCATGTCTCGGAATGACTGAGTTTTTATGGGGGTCTTTTTGTGATTCATTACAATTCTAGTAACAAAAGTCTGTAGTGCAGTAAACTTCATTGCTACTTAACAGTTTCTCATCCAAGGCACATGCTTTGTATCTGTACCTTGTAGAATTGTCTGTAAGGAAACTTCTTCTGTACTACGTGATTGCCCTGCCCTTAGCCAGCAGAATCCCACGTGTGCACGGGGAGCGAACTGCTGTAGAAAGCCATGGGTGTCTTCCTCCTGGGGGAGGTGTATCCTGCCCAGACTGGGGCGTTCAGGTTTGCACCTTTGTCAGGTGGGAACGGGGGTTGAGCAGACAAGTGGTGTGCCTGATTCAGTACCCAGTGATTCCTTATATTGACACATCAGTGCTTTAAAAGAACTCTGGAGTGTTAACATGCTAACAGATGTCCACTGAAAGATCTGTGTATATATTAAAAAATGCTTAAAAATACAGTTTAAACAAAAAAAAAATAGAAGGCTGAGTATTAGCCTTAGCTCAAAGAATAACTTTGAAAGAATCAGCTGTTAGTTATGACAGAAATAAAAATAGTGCAATAATGTAAGGGTTACTTTAATTCTGATATTTTCTGTTCATCTATGAAGAGCTTTTATTTAGGATCACACCTCTGAGGATAGACTGTGTCTGTATGTGACAGATTCCATAAATTAAACCAAGTTGGTTTTGTTATTTAAAAAAAAAAGTTGGTTTTGTTATAAAGTGGTTTGTGAATGTTCAAAATAATTTTGTTACAAGGTTATTGAAACCTGCTAAGCATGTTACGGGTAGCTTGACTGGCTTACAAAAGGACAAAAGTGACTAGTCTTAGGTAAACAAAGTAAGTGGATTACTAAGAAGTTCTTCAAGAGATCGGACTAAGAAGTGTTATGTCAAGTCTTTAATTCCTACTGTTTTTCCCTGCCTGTATAAATTTAGCTTGCCTTTTCAGTCTTAGAATACTGTTAACTCAAAGGCTCAAGTACTTTCAAATACAATGCACTTGCTTCTCTTCAAATTTCCTGCAGATTGAAATGCAGTTTACTGTCACTATAATTGAGAAATGCTACACCTGACTTGCTGGGAACTGTTACACTAAGTTTGCAAAAGCATTGACTAAAGCAATTTCAAGCTTATTACAAGAAAACAGCATCTCATGGTCCATACACTTTTTAGTATCCATCTAAAATAGATGTATTACTAGAGCTGCAAAGGAGTTTGCAGCAACTTTGCTCCCTTATGTGTACATCTTTACGAGCAATTCAGCTGTGTAGTATGCACCTCCTGGTTTTGCTATGAATTTCACTGCTGCCCCAAATCTTAAGATAAGTTTTCGTTTAGTTTTTGTTGAGGTATCCCTTACAATTCAATCCAGATTTATTAGGAACTGAAGAGGTTTTTTTTTAGTAAGTACATATAAGCTCATTTTCTTTCAACTGCTTCCTTTAATTCTCAGAATACTCTTTTTGAAATATACCTATATATAAACTTATCACTAGAGTTTTGTAGTTTTTAACGATATTTAAATAAAAGACTTATTTTTCTGAGTAAGTTCTAGAAGCGTTGCTAGATCAGCCATTACCAAATTAATGGGATATTAGTTTAGTGTCTTTTTACATTAGTATTATATATGAACAGTGCAATGGCTTATGCAAAAGGATTAGAGATTTTCATGTGAACACCTGTATTTATTAAAAGGAAAAAAGAGCAAAGCTTTCTGTGATCATGTATTTAAGAGGATTGTCCTCTTGAGCAGTTCAACTACCAAAACTGTCTACAGTATCTTTGTAATTTGAAGGCTGTGAAGCACTCTCTGGTACTTTTGGTAACTAGCACAGTATCTTCAGCAAGAAAATCTACAGGCTGTGTTAAGTATAAAATTTCTGAAAGGGAAATTTAAGGTGCATTTTAAATTGTTACTTATGATAGTAGCTTTGATTATTTTTTTATGTAGTTTTTTAAAAAATTTCATTTTGCTACTTGATTCTAACCAGAACATGCTTGCAGTTTTCCTCTGTTTTCAAGATGTAATTGTGTCTCTGAAGGCGAGAGCAAATGAGTGCTTTGTACATGTGATCTTTGACTTTGTTCTTTTGAAGTTATATTCTTGGTCATTTCTGACTTCAATCAAATAATATCAAGCTTTACAACTTATGAGTTGAACTGCTTTTGTTATTAAAGAACCACTAGAGGTGCACAAATCCTGTTAGTCACTACTTACATAAATAAAGCGTTAAAAATAAAAAGGTAAAAGTTAACAGATGCCTAAAAAGATAAACATGGTAAATCTGCTTGGATACTTAATGAGCAAAGGTGTGTCTCCTTTTTGATGTGAGACTTATTCTTGGGTAACAGACAATTGTTTTTTTTTATGTCTATAATTGTCAGTATTTCTTTCTTCAAGTTACTGCAAGAAGAAAAATAACATTATCCCTATGAAATTTAGAGGCAGACATGTCTGAACATAAAATGAGTCTCAAGGGCTGCTTCTGGTTAGGGGAAGATGAATCCCTGTGCTCAGTACTGCGTGGTTTCTAGTGCTGCACAAAGGGATCAGCTGGTTGGCAGCAAAAGAGGACAGGTAACTGTTAAGTGATGTTGCAGTAAGTGCCACCAGTGAGGCTAAGATTCAGATTGCTCTCTTAACCGTGCTACTGATGTATAACAAGATGAGTTAGGAACTTTGGAGACTTGGTATTTCTTCTTCCCAATCCAGTTCAGTTAAAGGGGGCTAATAGAATGCAAATTGTTACTATGGAATTGCAGAGTAACCCTGCAGATGAGATAGGCAGTCTGATGGCGTAACCCTAATTTCCTTAGGAAGTCAGCCTGAAAGTAGTGATTAGATTTGATACGTACACAGTTACCCTTCATTACATATAAACAGGCTTTATTTATCTTTCTCTTTTATCTTATTTATCTTTAATGGTCCCCTTGAGTGGTGTCCAGGTGTGATTATCTTCATGTATTGCTACCCTATACAGAGATGATGTTCCGAGCACGATTATTTTTTGTGTCATCCAAGCTAACCTAAGATTTCAGTTTATTTTTAGTAATCCCAAATATTTGTTCATAATTCATTATTGCGACAAATTGTGGAGTACAACTTTTTTTTGTTGGTTTGTTTGTCTGCATGGTTGGATTTGGATTAATCCCTGTTTTTCATGTTGTCTTCACTGGGTAGTTTGTCTTTCAGTCTTTTGTCTTTCAAATTGCACCCTAAAATAATTGCTGCCATTACACTGCAACTAGTGTTTAAAAAAAAAAAAAGGCATTATTCTGGATATTACAACCTCAATTTTAAACTACAAATCCTTTGTCACAGTGGATGGCTCGGAGGTTAAGACATGAAAGTCTCATGTCATCATTGGGGGGAAGCTGCGAGGAACAAGAACCTTGCACTATTATTTTGGAGGGAGAAGAGAATAAAAACCCCTCCTTTGAGTCACCCAATACAGTTTTTCTCAAGGATATTAGTGTAGTAAAGTCAAGAGATAAGAGCATGTTCTATTTTCAATTAAATAATTTGGTTTACAGCATGAAATTGCTACTGTTCAACCCTTGTATTAGTATCACAAGAACAACGCAGGTTATTACAGTATAGTAATGAAAAACGTGTAGCATAGCTCTCCATAGAACTTAGATACAAGAGAGTATTAAATACTTGAATCTCATCTCATATGTATCCTAAATTACTGCCTGTCACGCTGAGCTCCTTTACAAAATATAGTAGTTTATTTTAGAAAATATCTAATTTGATGTAAAGGTATCAGGAATTGAAAAATTCTTTGATAGTTTGTTCTAGCATTTAATTTTTTTATCGAATTATAAAATAAATGGTCTGTTTCCAGTTTCTGAATGTCTGACAGCCTGTTTCCAGCCACTGCTTCTTGCTATTACTTTTTTTGAGTTTAGAAATATTTTTGGACAGTGTGGGGTTTTTTGTTTTGTTTTGGTTTTTTTCTACTGTGGAGATATTTAAATGTCAAGAGATAGTGTGATTGCATTTTTCATGCTGATTCAAGGGATTTTTGTTAAGGCCTTGCTCATTTTCAGAATCCTGTGTCTCCTGTATTCTGCCCCAAAGGAGGAGAGCAAACTTCCACAGTTTATCTAGACTCAGTCATGCTACTGCCACATCCAACCAAGGAGCTTGTTGCCTCCTTGTTCTGCTCAAACTTTGTTACCTGTCCTGTGAACCTGAACACGTTTGTCACATACTTAAAGAAAGGGGATCAGAAGCCAGTTTTATGTACTCTTAGATTTATAATTTTAACTCTTTAGGAACAGTGTTGTTTAACAGACCCAGCTTTGCAGGAGGTTAAGGTACTATGTTTCTTTATCGTTCTTCCACTCTTGGTATTATTTGCAAAATTTACTGACAAAGGCTCTGTTCTCTTACCGATAAAAATGTCATAAATGATCAAGATCAAGCCTGCCAGAAGTTTGTGGAGAATTTGTGAGTGTGGAGCGGGAAAGAAGCCACTTAAGAATTTCTTTACCCTTTATTTTGAGATCAGTCAGTTAGCATTTAATGTAATGACATAGTAACTTAATTAAGAATAGGTTAACTTCTCTTTTAATCCACATAAATACGTTTTAGATTTATTACCTCTGGTATAAGGGCACGGTCTTGCACATGGGTTGGGGCAATCCCAAGCACAAATACAGGCTGGGTAGAGAATGGATGGAGAGCAGCCCTGAGGAGAAGGACTTGGGAGTGCTGGTGGGCGAGAGGCTCAACATGAGCCGGCAATGTGCTCTTGCAGCCCAGAAGGCCAACCGCATCCTGGGCTGCATCAAGAGGAGCGTGGCCAGCAGGTCGAGGGAGGTGATTCTCCCCCTCTGCTCTGCCCTGGTGAGACCCCACCTGGAGTACTGTGTCCAGTTCTGGAGCCCCAACATAAGAAGGACATGGACCAGTTGGAGAAGGTCCAGAGGAAGCTCATGAAGATGATCAGAGGGCTGGAGCACCTCTCCCATGAGGACAGGCTGAGAGAGTTGGGGCTGTTCAGCCTGGAGAAGAGGAGGCTTTGGAGAGACCTTATTGCAGCCTTTAAGTACTTAAAGAGGGCCTTTACAAAAAGATGAGGACAAACATTTTACTAGGGTCTGTAGCAATAGGACAAGGGCAAGTGTAGGTTTAAGACTAGATATAACGAAGAAATTTTTTTCAGTGAAGGTGGTGAGGCACTGGCACAGGTTGCCCAGAGAGGTGGTGGATGCCCCATCCCTGGAAACATTCCAGGCCAGGCTGGATGGGGCTCTGAGCAACCCGATCTGGTTGGAGATGTCCCTGCTCCTTGCAGGGGGGTTGGAGTAGATGGCCTTTAAAGGCCCCTTTCAACCTAAACTATTCATGATCCCCTATCTTTTAGGAGGAAATACAAGACTACTGGATGATACAGGAAACTTAGATTTTTAATTTTTTTCTCGCTCCCTGAAAGAGTTTCAAAATGTTTCATATTGATTGATGTACATAAGTATCACATTATATGGATACTTCACTGTTATTGCCTGACAGAGGAAACCTCTTCCCCCTTTTTTGTGTGCTAGAAAAATGGAATAACTGGGGTCCACCTTCCAGTAAGAAATTGAGTTTCGGTTTATACAATGTTGTTAGGATTCACAAAATTTTGCAAGATCTGCCTAAGTATAGAGCCTGACTAATGCTGTGGATTTTAAACATCTCTGTCACTAGCAACTATTGGGAGAAAACATACCTACTTAACTTCTACTGTTTAATTACAGTTTGATATTTAGTGCTTTTTTCTTGAAACGCTACTGTAAATAAGAATACTTACTTTAGAGTTGCTTGGCCATTAATTTACCATCTTAGAATTGTCAAACTTTGAAGGTGCTTGTCAACACTGAATACAGAAATTTCATTTTCTGGTGCTGCTATGGTGCTTCTTTTGCACAGATACTGATCTTAACTTATTTTTATGTGTAAGAGCGTTATGGCAAAAGTGATTCAGTTCTGTGGTAGTAGTCATGCTGTAGGTAAGTAATTTAGTGTTTCTGATTTCTCTGATTATCCTAGAATGTCTGCTTTTCTTTATAATCATTGTAATAGTAGAGGGCAATTAAATTATTGTAGCAACACCAGCAAAGCCACGTTTCATTCTACAAAGCCAAAGCATTAATTTCTAGCTCTTCCTGCAGAGAGCAGTCATGCTAATTATATATTGTAGGAAGGCTGGTCAAGGAGAACCACTGGTTGTCAATTAAATTGGTGGTACAGTGGAGCAGAAGGTGTGTTGTAGGTGAGAAGAGAGTGGTAAGGATGGGCAAAATTAATGCCCGACTAGTGAGGGCAGCAGCAGTAGTAGTAGAGTGTCACTGCCATCTGGTGTTCAAAAAAAATTGCTAGCAATGAACTAGAAAGTTGCTTTCTATTCCTCACTGCTTCTGTATCACATTTGTTTTCAGACAAGTCCCAGGATTCTCAAGTGGCTCAAGATTCACCAAGTCTTGCTGCTGAAATTGAAGAAGGAGTGAAAATGCATTCTGGACCATCATTTAGACTTGATACGGTTAGTCATATCAAAATAGCTGTATAACTTAACTTCATCTTTCTTTTGCAGTTAAATCTGTGTCTCGTATTGAGCAGCTAAGACCGGGTGCAGTATTCTAGATGTAACAGTATCACAAGCACTAAGTAAAGAGAGGCAATCCCTGCAATGGATCTACTGGCTATGTTGCTGTTGATACAGCACAGGATTCTGTTGCCCATCTTTGCTGCCAGGGCACACTGTAGGCTTACGTTCAGCTCGCTGGCTGCCGAGACTTCCGTGTCCTTTTTCACGGGGCTGCTCCCCAGGCAGGCCCTGGCAGGACGGATACATGAGGTTCTTCCTTCCCAAGCGCTGGACTTTGCCTTTGTTCTTGCTGAGTTTCTTAACATTCCTGTACGGCCAGCCTCAGGAGGTCCTTCTAGATGTCAGCCCAGCCATTTAGTATATCAGATGGTCTTCCCAGCCTAGGGTTTTCTGCAGACTTGATAGAAGTGTGGTTTTGCCTCCTCTGAGTCATCACCAAGGTGTTAAAGAGGACAGATCGTAAGGCACTGTGTCATACTCCACTTGTTCCCTGCCTCCACATAAGAGTCTAACTCTTAAATCTCTGTCCTCTGAGCCTGATTATGAGTCCAGTTTTTTACCCATCTCATCGTCCTTCTGTCCAGTTTGTGACATCCAAACTGGGACACAAGAATGTTGTGAGAGACAGTGTCAAAAGCCCTGCTAAGGTCAACACCAGTGATATCTCCTGCTTTTCCCTCACCCAAATATCCTGCTGTTCTGTCAAGAGATAAGAACAGTATTTAAAAAGCACCATGTGTAATGTGTGTATGTAACATTACTGACTGAATGTACATGGTTTATATGTTAAATGTATTTATATATGGTAGTATATAATGAAAAATGTAGGAGAAAAGTTTCCTAGATTTTTGTCTTTTTTTTTTTCTGAGTGCACATTTTAATTCAGTTTGGGAAGAAATGTTCCCATCTAATTCTTCAAAATTTTGAAGTACGAGAACCCTCATTCTCTGTTTTGTAACTTTGTAGAGCTTATCTGAAAATTAAGGAAGGTCATATTTTAGGATGTTCTGTATATTTTTTTTTTTTGTTTAATTTTGTAGAATTGAGTGTTTAAGTCAGTCTTCTGTATGCAGAAGGTTCAGTCTTGCAAGTACTTGTGAAATTCCTGAGTTTCTAATGTATTCCATGTACGTTCCTCTGAGATCTACTATTATACTGAAGTGGGTCTGTGATGAGAAATAGCCAAATCTGACCACCAGAAGATACAATAATCTTCCAGGTGTCATGATTTATATGCAGTTCTGAGAGGCTTTTTAGAGTAGTGTGTGTGTGAGTGAGCGCACGCGTGTGTGTGTGTGTGTTGAGGGGAGGGGGCTGTTGGGGAGTGGTGTGTCTGGGACATTGGGTGAGTGTTTTCTACTGAGCAATGATGAATCTGTATTTGCCTGACTGTGAAGAACATGAAGGCTTCTACACTTGAACTGAGTTCAGAACAAGATGTGTGGTTTTAAAGCTTTCATTATGGACATCTGAATACATGGTAATAGCTGTGTTATTTCGTCCTAGGAAGTACTCTCTGAAGTAGAATCCACAAACCTAGGTTCAAAGGCTTTCCTGCAAAGAATACCCTGTGACTTATCTTCAACAATTTCCACTGGAAGCTTTTTGACTAGTGAAACATTGGATGTAAGCTCTGTTGACACTGGTAAGTGGTTCCTCTTCTTGTTGTAAGAGAAAAATTGTGTCTTTATTTTATAGTGGAATGGGTCTAACTCACTGGACATACATTCTTCTGAAATAGGCTAATGGGGAACTTCACTTAATGATTAATATGTCTTAGAGTTGAATGTAACTACAATATTTCATTATATGCTCATGACTTTTTTACTTTTATAGTCATTTAGCCTTATAACACATCAGCTTTGGTTTTGAGTTTTATTAAGCAACCGGAACAGTGGCAGTTTTTGAGTGGCAAAATTAAAAAAAAAAATTGATCCCCAAACGATACACTGATAAAAGTTTTCTAATCAATATGTATCTTAGATTGGTACAGAGCTATGATTGTTGTCTTGCTGTTAAGAGAATTGTTGCAATATCTGCTTGTCACCAGAGTCATTCTTAATAACTTATTTGTGAAAATGTCATTTGAATGCCAGATTGATTTTTAATAGTTTTCTGGGAAATAAGTGTTCATTATTTTTTTGCTTAGAATCTGCCTCTTGATCTTAAGTTAGCTTTTCTTGAAACGAAAAAGAATTCCTTTATAGTAAATATGTAGTTGCTTCTCTATATACTGAAAATTATCACTTGGAAACATGAGAAGTGAGTTTGATAGTGATTAGACAGTGATCTGTGGGTTTATTTACTTTAAGGCTTAATATTGTGTTAATCTGATATGTGTCTGATATCTTAAGAGATGTAGGAAAGCTAAGACAAATTCTAAGACCACTTGTTTGTAGCTTTTATTTTCTATTGGTTTTTAGTTGTGGAAGACAAATATCAAAAGTTTTGGTTACTCAGCTACACGGATAATTTTTTCAAGTCTAGCTGTGTCTTTTCCATAACATTCAGTGCTTAGTAATGACTTTTTCTGACAGCTGTGTGCAGTTCTTCTTGTATAGACAAAGAGGGGTTGGGACACTAACTAGGAAACATGATTTTGGTTTCCTTGATTACCTCAGATTTCTTGTGGTGTTATTTAGGCATGAAGGGATCTACTGCCTGATGTCATAAAGGTGTACAAGATCACATTAAAGCATTGACAAATTTATATGCAATAGGAAGAAAAATATGCTAGCTAGCATAAAATAAGAGCATTCATACTATTTCTGATTTTATTGTTGAGTATTTTCTAAGTCTACGTACTCTACAAGTGCTAAGCTGTACTGACTACTATCTAATTAGATATTGTCAACTTGAATTTGTGGAAATTTGTGATAAGGTTTGTGAGAGGGTTGGCAGGAGATAATTAAAGAAACAAAACCCCAGAGCTACCTATAAATATTTCAGGGTATTAAGCAGACTCTTTTCAGATTACTTAAGGTAAGTGGATTATATGCAAAACTGTGAACATTTAGCTTGCTATTTCAGGATTGTCTTCTGATAGTACAGAAAGTCGAATTTTGAGAAAAACAGCAAGCTGCCGTTGGAACTCCGCACCGCCGTTTACAGTGCAGCAGAGGCAAGAGAATTTCTCTGGAGCATCTGAAAGTCGGCTGCCAGAAGGAGAGATGTACCTTTATAAAGGAAATCAGAAACAGCCAGTCTTGGGGATGTGTGCTGGAGACTTGAACTCTTACTCGGGTGACAATACATGTTTCCAAGGTATTTGCTATTTTAAAGAAATTTTTGTGCTGCGCTGTTATACAGAATGAGGAGTTTACTCAATGTTATGTTAGTTCATATTACATATATTCAGCTTACATTTTAAAGTCAGTAAGGATTTTACATGTAAGAAGGTTGATGTTCTTCATGCTTTATGTATATGTCCACATAGCATAGTGTAGTTAAAAAAAAAAATCTGACCATAGTCTAATTCTGCGCAGCTTCCTGCTACCATGGCTACGCTGTTTGTTATCTGTGCCAGTTCTATTGCTTGTTTATGCACAACTTTCACGTCAGGAAGATAGGGACAATGACCTTGACAATCTGGAGAGGTGGGCCCACAAGAACCTCATGAAGTTCGACAAGGCCAAGTGCTGCAAGGTCCTGCACCTGGGTCAGGGCAGTCCCAAGCACAAACACAGGCTGGGCAGAAAATGGATCGAGAGCAGCCCTGAGGAGAAGGACTTGGGAGTGCTGGTGGATGAGAAGCTCAGCATGAGCTGGCAATGTGTGCTTGCAGCCCAGAGGCCAACGGCATCCTGGGCTGCATCGAGAGGAGCGTGGCCAGCAGGTCGAGGGAGGGGATTCTACCCCTCTACTCTGCCCTGGTGAGACCCCACTGCTTCTCATGCAGTCTCACAAGTGCTAAACTGAGACCTTATGGACTTGAGCTTTTCATTTAAAAAAAAAAAAAGCATCAATGTAGCATTCCCTTGCTGCTTTTTGTACCTGCATTGTATCAGAGTGAAAGAACTTGATGTTGTAAAGATTTTTTATTTTTTTTTCTTTACAAGCCAATATTTGTAACCCTGTAGAATTCTATATGCTTTATCTACTGCATATAGAAGCAAGGTGTGATATGTCTGTTTTTTGAGGGGAGTTGGTTTGGAGTGACTTTGTTTTGTTTTTAAAATAACCTCTTTTCTTATAGCTCTAGCGTCTGAACTTAATTTTCCTAAAATGGAGGGACGTTTTCTGAACTTCCACCAGCTCTTTCAGCCTTTGGAACCAACTCTTGACTCTGATACTTCATCATCCTGTTCTCAATACAGAATTTCACAAGACAGTAGAGAATTTAGCAAGGTACTACAGAAAAACTCAGATGAATTTGCTTAAGATTTCTGTAAGATTTAGATGTGTAGTCCCTATAGTGTCTTCTGTTTAGAAGAAACACAGTAATAATTTCTTTATATACTTTGAACTGGAAGTGTTTTTTGCTATTTGTAGCGGAAATGTAATCCAAAAATGAAGTATTACGTTTAACTTTTTATCCTCCATGTTTCTGAGGAAATTAATCTTAAATCAGGATTTTTCTTCTGCCATTAGACTTCAAAATTTACAAAAAGAAGTCAAGACACGTCTACATTTCTAGAAGTAAGAAACTCCAGTTTGAATATACAAAGGAGCAGTCTGCCTTCTAATCTTGAAACAAACAGGCCAGACAACATCCGATCAGAAGAAGAATCTGTTGCAGAAAATGCTACTCTCGGTATGTACAGTGTGGTCAGAGCAATGCATTAAAAACCAACCTATTGCCAGTATGTAAGCACCAACCGGAAATCAAGGAAGGTCCATAAATTGATTAAAATTTTTTGAGGTGTATGTGTTAGAATCTCTCTGATCTTACTAATTTTCCTTCAAGAAATCATTGAATTTTCCTTTTCCACTATTAAGTCACGCCAGTAGTCATTATGTACCGCACACTGTGGTATTTGGTCTGCTTATAGAATTGCTTTACTTATCTACAGAATAAAGGGGAAGATAGAAGAAGGAATAACTTTTTAGATTACAATGTAGTAATTAATTTAGTAGATTAAAAGTTTATGATTCTGCAGCAACATTAAGTTAACTGCAGCTCATAGCAGGAAAAGTATTTTTTTAATGTTTTACAGTTGAATTCGAATTAACTTGATGTTTCACAGGTTCTAAAGAAAAGGACCACTTTGAAATTCCAAATGCAGCTAGTAGTAATCTAAATATTTCTGAAGCTCTTATTTACCAAGAACCAGGTGTTTCAGCATTTTAAGGTGCTCCAACAGAAAGCTGAAGAGTAACAGGAAAACAACACTATATTTTAATGAACAGATGTATTTATAATGTAAATGTACCTGGTCAGTTGTCTTTGTTATTTGCATATATATACATATAATTTTTTGAAACACACACTATTCATGTTTAAAGCTGCAAGCAACTATTCTATGTCTATTCTACTTCTCTTTCTCTTTAGATGGCAGATGCTGGTAGATGCTGGTATGAAAAAAAAAAAGTAATAAAAATGCCAGAAGAGGTTTACACTTTGAGACTACCTGTGGTCACAGCAAATAAGATTTAGGAAGCTCCTTTCTAACTTCAAAACATTCTATTTCTAAATTGCTTCTAGAAACAGTGTTTGTGCTTTAAATGTAACTGCAATATCTCCCCATCTCTTAAGTGTTTTTATAATCCCAAACCAATTATTCTTGTGCTTTTAAAGGGGCTGAAATTCAGTACTGCTGAAATGCCTCCCCAGTAATTGCAATGTTGATACCCGATCTCTCTCTTTTCCCAGCCTCTTCTGGGGGAAAAAAAAACAAAACACCACAACTTGATTTGTATGTATAGATCCCGAGGGAAAGATAATTTAGGGTGCAGTATTCTAACTGCAATTGTTGTTCCAGTTTAGATGTTTTCTTCCACTTTGAAGAGTTTCTACCCAAGTAGTGGTGTTTTGGATTATTTTCCTCCTTTAGTGGAAGCCCAAAAGGGACTCAAAAGGCTTCTCATTCACAGAGTATAAACTGTGAAATCCATTGCCTTTCAATGTAGTTATGTCAGAACCATCATGAAGTCTATCCTGAAATGTATTCTAAGAAGCAACAAAAAGTATTGTTTCTGGATGTGGCTTTGTGTACAGTTAAGGAATCATTTTATTTAATGTTGATGGTATTATGTTTGAAGAAACTTAGGCAGACTTATTTTTAAACAAAACGTTTCTTCCTATTTACTAGACTTCTTATTATACACTACTGAAAGTCTCATTATGGAAGGGCTTTTAAAAGTTGAAATTCTGTTGTGTTAGCTAGAATTTTGACTCTTGATAACTTTTGAAACAGGATCTGAAGAATCTTTTCACCCACTGCAATTAGAATCTACGCTGAGTGATCACTGTCAGAACGCTGATCGGCCAGTGGAGCTAAACACTGTGTTACAGAGATCTTTTGAACAAACCCCTGGAATAAAAAAATGGGGTAATGAGAACGGTATTTCATCTGCCAGAGAATACGAAGAACTGGCAAGAAATATGGAATGTATTAATTTCCAGTGTTCAGTGGAAGATCTGCGAAATGAAAGTCTGAATCCCCTGGAAGAGCAAAAATCATTTTATCAGCTAAATGCTGAAACAGTTACAGTGGATGAATCTTTCTCTCAATGCTTACTAAAAGAGACCGTGTCTTCTAAAAAACTACCTGTGGAAGCACTTGATAAGAAGTACGTGAAGCTTCCTGAAAAATCAGTTCATGTACATGAAACAAATAAAGCTGTGGAACTGGATTCTCCATACAATGCAAATATTAAGGAGCCAGATCAAGGCTTTACAGAAGTAAAAAAATCTTTGATGGTTCCCAGAGAAACCAGTTTGAAAGACTCGGACATCTGTTTGCAGGCTGTCATACAACAGAATGGTGCTTTCCTGGAAAGATGTGAAAAACATTCTAATTCTGTGCCCAGAAGCTCATGTCATATTCCAGTCTGGGTGAGTAGAACAGATTTCTAAAGGCAGTAATTTGTGCAGGCTTTTTTTGTTGGTTTTTTTTGGTGGTGTTGCATCAAGTTATTTTAGACCTTCAATATCCGAAAGCTTGGCAAATGTTGATTTTACAATTCTAGCTTAAGACTTGCATGTTTCCTAGACCTCTGCCCCACCACTTCTTTCAGATCATAGCACTGAAATAATTAGCAGTAGCTAAAATGAGCTGGAGTTCCCATGGTTGTTGGAGCTGTAGCGTCTCTATTGCATCTCACTCTCTTAGCATGGGTTGGTGCATCTGTATTACGTGGAACAGTTACTGAACCGAACAGTCCCTGTCCCCACTGAGAAGCCTGAAAGTGATAAATAATTTAATCAAAGCATAAAGTTTGCCCTAGAACTAAGTAATTTAAACTTGAGGTGAATGGAGGAGAGGTGGAGTTTTTGTTGTTGTTTGGTTGCTTTGGGTTATTTGTTTTTTTTTTTTTTTTTTTTTAAACACTG
>WHYT01017313.1:147176-167771 GCA_009806455.1 Tetrax tetrax
TTTTTTTTTTTTTTTTTTTTCTTTTTTACACTAATGTCTTGTATAATTTATTTTTTAGGAGACTGAGTCAGGGCGTGGTATTATGGAAGAACCTGAACTCACTCTGATAAGCTCAAATGACATCAGTATTGCAGAATCAGACATTGAACATACTAATCAAGAGAAAATTAAGAAGGATAAAATCAATAACCCAGCATGTGTGGATCAGTCTGATTTTAATGTTTTTACTGAGGTGAGTCTGTATTGTCTAATGTAATTCTGATTTTAACTTAATCTTAATCCGAGGCCCCAGCGAGAGAAAGTTAGGGTTATCTGAGCTTAGTACTTGCTTGGATCGTCTTGGTTTGATGTGACGTTTTCTGGACAGATCTAACAGGACTTAAATTTGGGCTGTTCCATAACATCGCTACTTTGTCCTGTCAGTGTAAACAGTTTGGGAAGACTTCTGCTGCTGCTGAGAAACAGAATCATCTTGCCAGTGTCTGCAAGATGAAATTGTATCCCGTTCTGTTGAAGATTTGAATGAGGGGATAGAGTGGGACAAAGAAAAGCTACAAACTAAGGAGGAAAAAAAAAAAAAAAGGAAAAATCTCCAGCCTCATGGCTGGAGCTACACCAGACCCACACAGCAGTTTTGAGGGTTATGGAGTAAATGTGATGGGCTCGTCACGCTGCCACGCTTAACTTACCTGTAGAGTGCTGTTTGCTTCTATAAAGCAAAGGCCATAAATTATAGAAGGACTGATTATAATGAGAGAATAGTTTGGGTAGAACCAAGTTAATGTGTGTCTGTCAGGTGGACAGATGAGATGAAGTCGTGTTCCAATTGCAGGCGGCATCTACAGGAGACCCTACAAGTGCCTAAGGACGGGTCTTTGTAAAGCGACTGCGGTGTGGGTGAGGTGGAGGCTGGCAGCCGGAGGCCGTGCTTCCGCAGTGAGCGTTGCCTTCCAGCTGGGACAGGGGAGGGAGAGGCAGCAGTACGAGAGCGCTGGGGGACAACTGGAGAGAACAGGAGGAAAGAGAAACACATCAGTTGAGATGAAGTTATGTAGCCCTGAATAAAGAACAAGCAATTGAAATCTAGTGGGCAAAGGGTCTTTAGTGGAATTTTTTTTTAAGTTTTAAAATGTTTTTAGAAAGTAGCTCTTTAATACTTGCTACCAAGACCCATTTCTGATGTTTTTCTTGCATCTGCTATAAAGGCAAGAGTATGTCTTTTATTTGCATTGAGACTATGCTACTGGAACAGTACTGCCACTGCACTCAAATTTGTGGTATATTTTAAGCCTTTCCAATCACTAATTCCTTTTGAAACAGGAGAGAGAATTTTTACCGCTAGCTCCAGATGTGGATTGTTCAGGGTTCGTAAGGCCTGACAGTTCTTCCGTAGCCCAGAGTCCCGAGGACAGTCACCTTCCACCACCTCGCACGGCAGGTATTACGTGTCACGTCAGTAGACTGAAGTTGAGATAGAGAAGGTCTTTATAGTATTAAAATAATTGATAAAATACACATCTCCTTTGGAAATCATACAGCTTCCTTTACGTAAAGAGTGCATCTTGCTGTTCAGGCTTGCTTTGTCGTACAGCTGACCCAGGTTTAACGTGTCTTACTGACAAGGGAATACTCGCTTGCCTCTTCCTAGGCCAGACTGTCCTTCATGAACGTTCACGGTATCTACAATATAGTGGTTTTATTGGGTTGTAATTATTAAATTTTGGAAAGTCCAATGGTGTTCTGTGGTTTTTTTGTCATAATTTATGCACCTTCACTTGTTTTGCATTTCCTATTAGTGCTCAAGCTCCGTACCTGAAGAATGTAATCTTTTTTTCTATTCTGATAGTAGCGTGGAACATTGGTAAAATGTTGAATTTTTTTTTTTTTTTTGTCCAAGATGAACAGCAGTAACATGAAAGATAAGAATTGACAGAACTTAACTGTGTTGGGGACTTCTCAGGTTATTTAATATGTTTTGAGGCATCAAGATGCTTTGAATGCAGTGTTTATCGCAGTGTTTGTCTTGGCAGACCTGCTTACCATTGTTAGATTCCATAGGTCTGAATTGCTGCTTGTTTTGCAAGATTACTCATCATTCACAGTGTCATTCTCCTCATGTGATTTACATAAATTGTCAAGCTCAGCGTTTTAGGAGAAATACATTGAAATGCATGACTTACTAGAAATTATATTGCTCATTGCTGAAAGTGAGAAATGTTCAGACGTTTTATTTTCTTTCAGTGATGCTGCTGGAGTTTGCAGCTACACCAGGAAATCTGCAGGAGTCTTTTTTAAAAAGAAAGAAGAACTTCATCCAGAAATCTCTGAAAAGAGTAGAAGAAATAAAAAATAGAGAGAGAGAAAATGAAAAGCCAAAAGCCAAACAGTTTCAAAGAAGGAAGTCTGAGAAGTTAAGCAGGCAAAAGTCGTCTTTTCTTATCTCTGGTAGGTTTATCTGGAGACAAGACACAGCATTAAGTATGCTTTTAGTTGCTGTTTTATATCAAAGAGTAGATTTCACATTTTTGTATCTTTCCTTGCTATTGCAGACTGGGATATTCTTTAATTTGTTTTCTCAGGGATGTGGGGAGCTTTTTTCCCCACTGTCTGTTTTCCTCTTCAGCGCTGTGAAGGCCCTTATGGGTCCTTTTCACGTTTCAGTCTGCTCACGTTTGTAGTCGTACGTTATCAAAGAACTGTATGAAGCAAACTGGTGCGTCTCTAATGTCTTAGAGGAGCTGGAAGTTGGCTGCTGAGAACCATGGCTGGGCTCAAAGTACAGGCAGTCCCACTAACGAGTGGGAATGAACATTTCTTTTTAACACAAGACATCATCTCCCTTGTGTCCATTCTGCTAGCCTGTTTCTTTTTTGTAAGGTCATTTTAAAATCTTTGAAACCTCTCATGCTTTTGAGTTAGCTGGACTAGAGATTTAAGATGTTTGGCTCTTCTTTTTTTAAAGACAAAACAAGTGCAGTTGCCAATCAACTCAAGAAGGTAGGAGAAGTGAAGGTCTCTTCTCCAGAGGACAGGAAGTCTGGAGAAGCTGAAATGTACCAGCGTACTTCAAGGTATTGCATGAACACAAGTGGGAGAAGTTTGCATTAAGAAAAGAGAGTAGTTCAGTCTTCTGAAAGCTGCCAGTCAGCCAGAGCAGTTTGTGATCTTCCAGTTGGACCTTAGGGGAACGCTGCTTAGCACTGCAGCGTGGGGAGGGAGGATGCTGCGTTTGATGCACGTACCCGCTGGGAAATGGGGTTGCAGTGCTCTCAGTAAGGAACGCGACTGGCAGCCTGCTCAGTTCCTAGTGCTGAGGCAGCTGTGCCACTCAGTGCGTGCCATTAGACTGAACTCTTAACCCAGTTTAAAGTGGGACTTGGGCACTTATTAATGGTAACATGCAAATACAACTCCTGATTAGGGGGCTTGTTAGATACAGGCAGCTGAAGAGGAATTTGAAGTGATTCCAGATTACTGGGCAGCTGAGTCGCATTCCTTTTTTAATTTCTAGTGATTGTGACAGTGTAAACTTTTAAGCCTCTTAACTTAATCCTGCTTGGCCACTTCCCTTCCTGACAAGATACAATTTTTTTTTTCCTGCTGTGTTGACAGACTTTATAATCAACTTGGAGAAGTAAAAATCAGAAAGGAAGAAAAAACAAGGCAAGAAACTTATGCTAAAAACAGAGAAAAGGCTAAAGAGTTCCAAAAGGTAAGTCTGCTACGCTGTCTCTGACCTGGTTGGTTCTTGTCATTTCACTGAGCTTCTAACCAGACCCCTTGAGACACAGCTCTGTGGTGTGAGTGCAGCTGAAACAGACCAGCAGACCACTCTGAATTTTCAGTGATGCTATTGGCATATCCCCGCTTTTCCTTGTCAGCACCGTGTTTGTGCTTGCTAATAATACAAAATAAATGCTAGGGGTGACTGCGTTGTGCCATGGTCCAGACTGCGCTATCCGTGACTGATGCTCAGTCTGTACACGAGTAGTACCCTGGTTGTGCCCACCTCATCACACTGCTTTTAGTACAGTCACTTAAGCTGCACTCTTGTCACCTCACGGCTGGTTTTATATGCAGAAAATGCTGGAAAAACTGCGAGCCAAGAAGACTTGGAAAGCACCATGACTGGCAGAAGACACGGAGCAACAAGGAACACTACGGTATTGGTACAGTCCAAGAGACCACTGAGTAATATAGACTTCATTAAATTAATTGTGGAGCTATTAGGAATCCTCAGCTTTAAGCTGTAGGAAAACTAAGTAAACACACCCTGTGTAGAACCCTAATGCTTTACTCTGATCACTACAGAAGCACCCTGACTGCTCTTTTAAATATAATTTGTATCAAATTGAGTAGACATTGTGAAAAGCCTTTTTCCATGTGCATTAGTGGTCTAAAGGGAGACTCTTAACTTCTGTAATATACATGTACAAAACATTTTCAAATAAAGTTTTATTTTAAGACTTGAATCCTCAGGATGGTAGACATTGATTTCCTCTGTAAAGCTAAAATTGTGTGTGAGAATAAAAACCTTCTCTTACTTCCAAATGCAGTTCTTCTATCCAAGTTTTCTGAGCTCCACCTCAGAGCTAAGTACTTAAACATCACCTGGACAAATCCAAAGCTCAGTTTTTGCTAAAGCTGGATTTGGTTATCAGCACATAGACTAGCAGGGCTGTTTCATTTAATCTGGTCCTGTTTAAGATGCACCAAAGTCTTAGAAAGCAAGCTTAGTTTTGATGAGCAATTAAAACAAACCCATGAAAAAAAAAGCTTAAAGTGTAATTCTTTCTTTTTTCAGTCTGTGGTGCAGTAGCTACAAGTGATGTTACCTCTGCCTAAGAGTGTAAGAAAGACAAAAGCAGCTTGCTACTCCATGGTATTAAGTGAGGCAGAAGCTCTTTGCAATGCAAAGATAGATGTTGTAGTGCCCCATCTTCACCCCAGCGATTCTGCAAGGCTTCCTCAGGCTCTTCTGCATGAATATTCTTGTCATTTCTCACAGTATTTTGTTACCAGCAAGCCACAGCTGATCCGCCATGACTTTCTGCCTTCCCCGCTTTGTTTTCTTACAATACAGCAAGAAGAAGCAATCCCAGGCTGTAGATTTGACATTCGTTTTGTTTAAATGCTGTGACATGCACAGAATAAATAACCTCTCCAGAGCTTTTGTGCAGCTGAGTTCAGGGGCAGGGAAGGGACGGAAAACAGCCACGAAAGCCTTGACACAGTCAGCTTAGTAAGCTCTTCTGCAACCCTAAGTAGGCCCCTTTGCCACAGGAGGGTACAACAGGGTAAGGGCAAAGCTCCCAACTGGTTTCCAAACAACAGGAACAACAGGCATCATTTCAATTTACAGAGCAGTACAGGAAGTTAGAATGAATGCTTAATTCTAAATTATTGCAATAAACACTCTACATAAGGTTCTTCCTGTATTTAAGAGCCGTGCAGTTCTTCCTTGCAGCAGGCTCACAGCTCCATCACCAGGACCTGAGAGAGAAAAAGCATCTATTAGCGCTTCTACACAAAAACAAAAAAACCAACCCCACACACAACCACTTGAACTCTATTGTCTTCCTCACAGTTAGTGTAACATATCTTCCTCTAGTCTGAAGCAATTTCATTTCAGGATGTGCAGGTATAAAAGCAGTAACAGTGGGAACCTGTGTGTACAATTCTTACTAAATTGTTAAGGAGCAAAAGCATCAGTTCCAGCTCCTCAACTATCATCATTTTCTGTTTCCTGTAACTACTGACAGTGCCCATGCACCTCCTCCGTTTCCTAGCTGTTCCAGGATTACCCCCTTTAAGACTTCCATGCAGCTCTAGGAATGCCTATATTGCCAAGGGAAAAGGAAGCAGCAATTACAAGGCTTCATGCCACAACTGCAACAACCTGCTGCAGCCTGTGACACTGGAGAACAAACGTCAACTGGTTTCAGACTGTAAGTCAGCAGGCTCTTCCCCACATCAGCATCTCAAAAACCTGAGGGCAGCAGGTAAACATCCTTTTTTCCCTCCAAGAGGCCTCACCACATAAGGCGTATCTCCTCAGAAATAGACCACAGCACACACCAAGTGTCCACGGCATCCTGCAGAGGATTTCAATATGCGGTCACCGCGTTAAGAGCTGCTGGTTTTCCAGCCATGCAAACCCTCTTTGAAGTGACCTTGATCTTACCAGTACCAGCAGTCCTGCTGAGCTCTTACCTTCAGACTCACTTTGGTGGCACTCAGGTGGTGCTTCTCAGCCCTCTGACAGGCAGTGACCTGGCAGCAGACACTGTGAGGTAGAGTCAGATTTGGTTTGTGTAAGTGAAGAGCCGAAACAGAAGTCTGATGTCAATTGCATAGAGCAGCCTTTTGTCTCCCCTTTTTGCTTCTGGCTGCACAACCACCATCCTCTCAACAGCAGCTTCTGCAGTCCAAGTTACAAAGGTCCTAACTAGAACTTCTGCTCCTCTGTAGCTGAAGTGTTGGAGGCGCCCAAGGATACAACCACGTACCTCCACCTCAGGAGGAGCTTGCTCTTACCTCAGGAGCAGAAGGGAGCACTGTGCCTGACCTACATCAAAGCTTTATTCCCAGCAGACTTAGTGCCACATCACGTGGCAATGCAGGAGTCTGATGGACTTGCTTTATGGTCACGTCCACAGCTCACCAGAAACAGCAACATCCCAGCAGCCTTGGTAATGACCAGCTCCTCTCCTCTCACTGCTGTTACCACCAACTTACATCTGGGACCTCATCAATATTCAACGTGCTCATCCTTTCTTGTTAAGGGCCAGTCAATACGCCAATATGTAAGGCAAACTGCGTACCAACAAGCCTAAAATCTGTTCAGAGCTCCAAGTACGGATGAATTCCTCACATCCAGCAGCAGTCTAATTCAGAAACTTGTACTGCAAATTGCTGCACAACTGTGACATCCATTTAAAGTATTTATACACACACAAGAATGACTTGCAGATAAGCAACCTGCTGAGGTACTGCCAAAGTCTGGGGTGACCGCTGCCCAGCACTCTCTGCTGCTAGACCACCGTTTCTACACTTGTCTAGCACAGTTCACTGAAGCTGCAATGTGCTGGAGTCGCACCAAGTTAACACACAAACTGTAAAGTAACATGAAACCATCAGAACTGACTAGAAACTCAGTGCTTACCTGTCAGACAGGTGTTACCATCTTCCACAGCATCCTTTAACACAGCAAAGCTCACTTTGCTCTGGATCCTAAAGCACCTATTAAAAAGAAGAAACGAAATGCACTTGCTGAGTTCCAGAGACCACTACCCAGTTCTCACACTGGAACACGAACATGGGAAACGAGTACACTCAAATCCCCGAAGATGACAAAGACTGTACCAGCAAAAATACCAGGTTTAACAGACACAGCAGAATGAAAACCAACGATGCCAAACGCTGAACTCCTGTAGCACTGTTTTTTGAACATCCAAGCAGGAGAATGCTGCTGGGTGCAGATACCATACAGTGCACGAGGTGCAGCAGTTCTTCATCCGTAACCGCTCATTTTAACATCCAGCCTTTCCGTATGCACCAGTCGGTGTCTAGTGATAAGCTACACTCATTGCACAAAAGCTGCCACGCAACTAAGAGGGAAAGCAGACTCCATGAGTCTCACTTAACAGAGCAGCAGCTTCGCAGTTCTTTTACGGCTTTATACATTCCTACTGTGAAGGATTTATACTTCCAGAATATTTCACTTGTTTTACTTTAAACCTTGCATTCCAGAGAAGAAAAGGCAGGGATTTTAGTGCTGATTACTGTACCACTGTAAACTGGCTGAGCTGTTCAGAAATTAACTCTTTAAAACCCAAAGATATAACCCAATACTGCTGCTCAGTATGAAACAAGCATCTACTTGACACAGGACAAAAATGCAGCATGTTTATGAAATTACTTCAAGTTCAGACAGACACCACAGTGCTGTCTCTTCTTACCTATAAGCCACCAAAACAAGAATCACTCCACGACCAAATGGGAAACAGATTGCCTTAAGCCATCCAGAAAACTCAAACCACAGGATATTGTGTTACAAATTAGGTACCTACACAAAAACCCGAAGAGTAAGTTCAGCCCATTTAATTCAACAAGTTAGTTATACTTCGAGTCCCACAACACACCATCTTTTGACGCTTACCAAACTTTTCCACTTGAATCACTTTTTCATTTGCATCAAAAGCGTAAGTCAGTACCTGAAGGAGAACACAATGCGTTATTGCGGTTCCTAGGATGCTACATTAAGATTTGTCTTGCCGTTTTTATCCCACAGAGCTAACAGGTAGTTCAGTGGGTAAAGCGGAACCACAAGTTTATTCTGTGAGGCGTTTCCAACGACACGAACCTACAGAAGAGATCCCATCGGGATAGACCTCAGCATTCCTGATACTATAAAATAACACAATAGCTCAAAATCAACCAGACTGGAAAGGTATCTCATACAGACCCTACTGAGTGTCTTTTTAACACAATCCTTTCTGTAACTTTCCTGCTCAGTGTGAATTACTTGTAGAAGTAAAACCACCAGTTTAAGCAGTTAAGCTGATCACCTCCTTTTTAACTGAGAAATTTGTATGAGTGTTTTTTGGACAAATCAAAGTTAAAAGAAATTCTTCCCTTGTAGTGAATGCCACATTAAAATACAGTAACATAACACTGAGACAAGTCCCCGGAACCCTCCACAAGTCAGTAAGCTCAATATTATATAAACTTCCAGCCACTGAAAAGCAGAGCCCTTCACACATTAAGGAATATGCACAACCTCAGATGTCATACTAACCCTAGAAGGGGCTTCAGATTTCTGTGAAGTGGCATCCTGCATCTCTTCTCATTTTCTCTAATTACGTACCACCTGAAAAAAACCCATATGAGGTTACAAACTGACATGTATGTGCATACAAACTAGCAGAACCTAAAGCAGTACTTAAGTGTTTCTAACAACCATGGACATTCCCGATGGCCTCACACTTAAAGCTACTATAATGTCTGAATACTAACCCAATCTAATTTGACAGCTCTTAATTTCCTGTTTATTTTTCAGGAGTCACAAGCTTTGCTCACTGGCACAAACCACTGCTTGTTCAATACTCAGAACGGATGCCCAGTGAGTCACACGAAAAGGACACACGTAGATTTGTTCAGAAAGGCTCTTCTCACTCACTCTTTTCAGAGCAGTTGAACATTTTGCCAATCATCACAACAATTTTCTCACAGCATTCTCAAGTTTAGGGGAAGATAATCTCTTACATTTTCTAAAGCAACATTACATCTTCTCAGCAAGAAAAACCAGCAATGTAACAGCAAGTTCCCCAAGTTAGAGATGCCGCTAACTTGCGACAGGCAAGGGTTGGAAAACAATCTGTCACCCTGACTTACCAGAATGCGAGTTCAGACACACTATCCTGTGGGCATCCTAAAAAGAAGTAAATTATTGTGTCTCAGTAATAGTTCTAAGTTGCTTCAGCATTTGGTAATTTATTAACACTTTGGCACTTTCCTACTGAATATGAAGCAGGTAGAGTGTAGTCCAGTTACACTGTCCAAATGCTAATACCAGAACAAATCATTGATTTTGAGACCAGAGCCATGGCCCAGTCTCACACACCTACAACAAAATCTATCTGCAATTTAAGGAACAGGAGGACCATGTCCCAGAAGATACAACTAAGGGTGTTACCCAACAGTCAGCTGGTACTGTGACGTAAAGAAAACACATATGACATGCCATTTTAAGACAGCTTACAAATATGCTCTAATAAACCATCTACAAGAATGCAGCATCCTGTGTATGATTCCTCTACCTGCTAATTCTACTTCCTTTAGTAGGCAGGATGCACAATTCAAAAACACCAAAACAAGCTAATCCTGGGGATTTTACAGTAGCCACATTTTGCACTATGTTTGCATAACTGTCCCACTAAGTAAACCTGTTACAGGTCTCATTGTCACCACTGCAATTAACTTTACAGTGAGGAAAGCACAACCTGTTACTCTTCTAGCCACGTTTTTCAATTCAGACACACAGTGAGTTGTGTCTATTTGCTGAATAACGAGGCACAACAATTAACTTTACACAATGCCTGCAGAATAGCTTCTGTTTCTGAAGCCTAGCCAGTTAACTTGGAAAGAAAAAGGTCACTAGCTGCCATCAGGTACTGATCTGTATTTCAAAATAAAATACTGCTTCTATGTAAAAAGGCAACCAAAAAGCTAAAGACTTGAACCTTTACAATCCTCATCCAACTACCTCTACCTAGAAAAAAAACCTATTTCCTCAATACTTACCCTTAAGTAGAGACCTTCTGATGTGTTCACCACAGAAATGCCCCTGTAAGAAGAGACGTATTTGGGAGCAAGGTCATTGATTTAACTATACTTTTATCACATAAACAATTCAACAGTTCTTCAGTGTGGTATTTGACAAGCTTCCCAATAAGAAACTTTCTATCTACTTGTTTCAAAAGAAATACCAACTTTAACCAGTACACGTGCATGAAAGCCAACAATGCCAGCTGCTGAAACACGGTAGCACTGCTTTTTGAACACCCCATCAGGAAGATTCGGCTTCAGGAAGATACGTGCACAAGTGAGTCTGATTAAGTACTATTTCCACAGGAAGTAAAGAAATCACTGCTCTCATGCTTAACTGCAGAAACACAAAGCTTACCTTTCACTAATGTGTTCCACAAAAGTCCACTGAAGTAATGAATTTGTACGCCAGAAGGCCAGCAAACAGCCATTAGAATCCAAGCAGTCCAAAGAAGCGACAACTGCCCAGTGCTGCAGAGCTGGTACATTCATCTGCAAAGTCTGGAAATAAACAGATATAACTGAACTACACTTCTGCAAATCTGGAACATGAAACCCGTGCCCTGAATTCATCAGTATTTGAAAGAACTGCTGTCTGAATATTATCCCTTCATATAAGTAACACAGCTAATATGTTCATCAGCTGTGGGTTGCAAAAGAAGGGGTTTTTCTAAGCACTAGGTTCCAGGTTTTTGTCTACAGCAACAGACAAAAACTGAACACGTGCTGTAAGAGATTGAATGCATCAGCTTTCATTTCTCCACTATTTTTAAAACAGCATTTGAAGCTATTTCTCAGTTTACTATATACTTACCACTAGTAACTGTCACCTTCCACTACTGTCTCTTCTATTCTTAGAGACAGGTGTGCTTTGGACTAAGGTAACTGTGGTAAGAAAGTTCAATACCAGACATGCTGTCACAAGACCGATTTATACTGTGTCAAACAGGTATGTTATCTACTCCGGCATCCTTACTACATGCCCTCTTCCCATCCTCTTACTAAGTACGTTCTTGTAAGGTTTCATTACTTGCCTAGCTTCAGCTCAGGGCTTCCCATGTTAAGGATGTTTTCCTCTCCAGTAATCTTACCCAGCGTTTTCTTCCATGCTCCTTCCTAGACTCTCCTGAAGCCACACACACTCGGTAACACCCTACAGTAAAAAGTTTCACAGCTTTAACGATACATGCAGGAAACCAGCTTCTTTCTGCTGTCTCCACTGTTCCTGCATGGAACATGCATTAATCTGAAATTTTACCACAGGGAAGCGATCAGTAGCTTCAGCTCTACAACACACTCCAGTACAGAAAGTGTTGGTGGGGCACCACCAGGACACCAAGTGTGCAGTAATTCTCCAGCATCTCCAGCAGAGAAGATCCCAGGTAGTGTCCAAACCAGATCAGACAGATTAAGTTTCCCCGCAGCGTTCAGCATCAAGTGAAACCAAAGCATTTTTATATACAACTTCTAACAAAAACTGCACTTATAAGTATTCAAGAACTCTTAAGTTTTAGTTTTCATTCAAGCAGAGGCTACAGGCTCTTCATTTTGGTCAGACTGATAAAAGAGATGTTGCACTGAACTCTATACCTTGGAAGCTTCACACAGAAGTTGCACAGCTATGAAACACTGATGTATTCATACTTGAACCATGAAACACTTTTTCCAAAACAGTTTGTGAAGCACAGCAAAAAAAGCTAACTGAAGAAAATAGGAACTGTGAACCAAGGAACAGCTTACCTTGCACATCAAGAAAATTGAGCAGTATTTCATCTTCCAAAAGTAACAAACTAGAAGAAAAAAGTGATAAGAGCTATCAGATATGGTTAAGTAACTGAAGATTCCTGAAGACAAAAGCTAAGTTGCAGCACTCAATTTAACAGTTGTAATAAGCTTGAATTTCATGTTTATTTATCCAGTTCTAATCAGAATTGAAATTTAGTTCATTTCTGAGTCACTCAGCAGTTGAACAGAAAGATTCATCACACGAACTGCAGAATGAGCAAGACTCCACATACCACCTCGCTATGCCTTACCAAGGAAGAAGTCCCACTTCTAGATCCAGGATGAGTCTTTCAAGCCAGAGTACTTCTGAGGTAGATGCCTAGAAGAGTTACATTTAGCCATGAATTTTGGACCAGTATTGTAATCTGCAACTAATGAAGAGTAATTTTTGCAGTCCTACTCCCTAGAGCTACCAAGCTGCAACTGGGAAACCCCAAACTTCCTTTACAAAGATTTGGGACCTTAATTTGGGACCAAGGAATGCAACTTGACCTGCTCTCATTATACATAACAGCACCTATGTTCAGTCTCAGATCATCAATTACATTTTGAACGAAATTAAACCAGCAGATCTTAGGTCTTTCTGACAACATCCCTGTTCAGCACAGCCTACTTTTATCTGAACAGCTGTTAAGTTTCTTGCTGACAGGTTTGGTTATTGGAGTATTTGAGTGAGACAGATCACCCTTTGGTAATTTACATCTGTCGATTCACAGGTAAACTTCTCAAACAAATTTCTACCAGCCTTGGCATCCAAGAGTCAGCCACACTCAGACCATTTCTAAACATTCACTAGTCATGTTTCCAACACCTCTGAGAGAGGTATTTACAACTGGGACAGTGCTTGTGAAGCACTGCCATTATAAAGAGCTTTCACTTTCAGCTCAGTCACATTCACATCACATCCCACTCTGGACAGAGAGGCAAGAGGGGGAAAAGAATCCTTTAATCTAAGATTTGCTATGCTACTACAGTTATTTTTAGGATAATGTATAACTTCAGATTATGGTATTAAGAGTCAGGAGCAGAGAATTAGTTTACTGAAAAGTTATTCTGCATGGAATAGACAATCTCAATAATACAAATTGATTTTATCATCATTTGAATGCATTAACCCTATTTTGCAACAGACTTTTGTCCAAGCTGACTAAACACTTTTGCATTTTTAATGTTGGCACAAACACTTGCATTAAGCTTAAATTCTGTCTTTACGCTTACTCAGCTCTCAAAGTATTTTAAAACTTAACCTGCATTTCCTTAAGTTACAGAAAAATAACCCTTCAAGTACGAGTCACAAGTCAGCTACGAAAGAGGTCTAAATTGCCCTTTGTAATGTGAGTATATATATGCAAGTATGCAAATGCATACGCTTTTCCACACTGTGCTGCTGCTATGTTACAATATTTGGAACTTATTTTCCTGTTTTTAATTACATAAATCCTATGATCCACTGGTTAACAGAAGTCAAGCTGCAGAAGCTAGCACTTCAGCAGGATTATCAGCATCAAGGCTATTATACAGTTGATAGAGGACAGCACAGGAGACACTTAAAAACTTAGCACAAAGACAGATTATATTTATTTTCCAATAGCCTCGGACACAAGCCAAATACACTCACCCTAAGCCAAATGTGACCACGTTGCTTGGTTGACAACTGGACATTGACTTCAGGCCACGAAGGTATCTGCAGAGCGACCACTGCCACCATTTGTTAGTGTTCTGTTCACTCGGGCGAATCTTGCAGAATCCCAGAGTTCTCAGCAGTACAGTCGTCTTCCTCCTCTATTTCAATCACTTCAGTTGATTTCACATGCTTTTTTTCTGGCTTTGATTTTTTCTTACTGGGAATTTTGCTGCTTATAATGAAAGAGCTGTTCTCCTAAGAAAATGGAAGACAGAAGTATTCACAAGTCTCATTTTGAAATACTGTAAAAAGTTAAGATTTTGGTAGTAACTTTGCAGATTCTAAGAGAGAACTCCAGAATTCCTATGCATTCCAGCATTATTTCCAAAGAGGAAAGCATGGATTCTCAAATAACTTCCTTCTGCATTACAGATCAGGATTCACAGGCATCATACCATCAACTCTGGACCTAAACTCAATAATTAAGTACTCAAAACATTATCTACTAATTCTTTAACCTCAGAAGAGAAAGAAGGTTAGAGAATTTCTGAAGTTAAGGAATATTTACTCACCACTACTCTGGCATCAAGGTCTTCTTGATTCTCAGAATTCAAGCTGTCATCATCATCACTGAAATATAAAAACGCAAATCCAACTCTGTATGTTTATAGTAGCTAAAATGCATAAACTATTTTCCTACCACAACCCCTGGTTTCTCTTAACGCATATAGAAGTGCTACAGCTTGTAGGTGTAAGATAATACTACTTCTGCACAAGGCTGTTCTCAAATTATCGTTTCTGACCACAGAATTACATCCCAACTAGCAACACTGTAAGGATGGAAGCAATGTTTAGCAGGAGAATAAAGTTTTAGAAGTAGACATCAATAGCAGTATTGAAATATTTAGGATTACACTGCCAAACAAGCTAGAAAGTCAGCAAGTTAGAAAACAAACATAATACAAAGAAAGTAAGAGGACAGGCCTCAGCTAACAAGAGTACTGATAACACAATTGAGAAATATTATCTCCATACTGCCATAAAACACAAGTATGAAATTCCACTGTCATACACAGGTTTTTCTCTCAAGACAGAAAGAACTACCAGAAAGAGATTAAGCCATTTTAGTACTACAGTTTCCACAAGTGCCACTGGGAGACTGGTTCCAAAACCTCAAAAGCCTTCTAGTACTTATTTTATATAAAGAATTGAGTGTCTGGATGAGCTGGCTTCCATTCATTCTACAGAATTTTGTTTCTTTGGTTCTTTTTTAAAAGAACAAGCTAATGACTGTTACTCATTTTACAGGCTCACCCTAATACTTCAACTTGCATAAGTTAGCAGTGAGTGATCACTTAAGTGAACAATAACTGAGAGACAGCTTTGTACCTTAACGCTGTCCTTTAGGCTTTCTAGTTTTAAGGGGCCGAGTATATTTACAACATTAATTATCTTGCTTTTTTACTGACCCCTTTATTGCATTTAAACTAACTGACCATAAATATTCAATGCTTAAAAGAAGTAAAAAAGAAATTTAAAACTATCCTTTAGTCTTTGCCATGAAACACTCCACATCTTTATGTGGGGTAACTACAGAGGAAGGAATTTCAATAAATACTTTCTTTAAACATTTCTACCACATCATTTCAATGAGACAGTACAGATCACGACTTGAAACAACCATCAGCCTTTAGATTAGAAATACCTCATTCTACAGTAAGTTCCACGTCACATTTACAAGCACAGGCTCAATACTTTGTTCCCAAAATAAACAATGCTTTCATAAGCAGACACTCATATTCAGATTATACAATGCTGATACAGGCTAAAAGGACAGCACAGGAACTGAACTTGACACACCTACAACTGCCACAAAATCACATGCTCCTACAAGCAACTGTACTACCTCCTGAATTCCTCAAGTGTGACAGCAGCAGATTGTACTGGTCTGCCTGGGATGGAGTTGGCTTTCCTCACAGCAGCCTGTATGGTGCTGTTTTGGATTTGCAACTAAAGTAGTGGTGATGCCCTCCCCACAGCAGCAAACATGCTGGAGGTGACCAAGAGCTCAAGGGGGTGAGGTGTCATGCATCTACCTGTACACACACAAACTTACATTTTGGTTAAAAATTAAACAGCAAGTTTTATACCACCTGAAAATATAAAGAGAAACTTACTTTGTCTCCTGAATAGGGGAAATGGGGCCTTCATCATCTAAATATTTGTGTTTCCGTACCACCAGACATTCTCTTTCTAAGTCTTCACTAGCCTGAAGAGCTTTTAAAGCTTTTTTAAGATGTTCTTCATATTTAAGCACTTCAATGTACTGGAAATATCCCTTCGCAGCTGCTTGCTAAACAAAAATGCAACAGGTGAGATCTTAAAAACAGCACAATAAAGCATTTTTATCATAGAATGGTTTGGGTTGGAAGGGACTTTTAAAGTTCATCCAGTCCAACCCCCTGCAAGGAGCAGGGACATCTCCAACCAGATCAGGTTGCTCAGAGCCCCATCCAACCTGGCCTTGAAATTTTCCAGGGATGGGGCATCCACCACCTCTCTGGGCAACCTGTGCCAGTGTTCCACCACCCTCAGTGTAAAAAATGTCTTCCTCATGAACCGAATTGTAATATTATATTGACACCCATATTTCAGCTGTGTCTGTCTTAAAGGTATTAAAGAGACAACATCAAGTGTCCCATTTAACAGCAGTAAAACTGTTTCACTGTTTTTACTGTTTTACATCAGATAGAAGCACAACATACCCAATTTGAATTCACTGCTTTCAGAATAAATAAATATAAAAAGAAAGCATTTATCCCACAAAACAGAGGACTCACCTCATAGCCAAGAACCATCTTTAAGGGAATATCCTTCTTCCCATAATGTTTTTCAACAAAAGGGAACTGAAAACCTCTGTCTAGAAGCCTTCTCTTTCGCTCTTGAGGTGAGGCTGTCGGTGGTGGCCTCCTCTTAGGCATTTGTGCGCTCTCATGCTTTTTCTTCTTCTCCTTCTTGCCTGAGCCACCCCTGAATCTTCGGTGTGCAGCAGCCTTAAACTTCCTTCCCCTGAAGTGGTAGGCAAAAATTGCTTTCAAATTGAGTTTTGACTTCTGCTTCCCGGAAGTTTCCGATGATTTCACTGGACTTTGAGGGGACAGAGAAGAATCTGAAGAGCTTTCACTGTCAGGCATTCCTGCAATGGATTCAGCTTGTTGCCTTGAAGACACAGATCTTCTTTGCTTTGAAGGTGTGATGGAGCACTCAGGATGGTACTCATTGCCACTAGCAGCAGAGGTATCACTGAGGAAAAAGTGAAAATATTTACTTTCAAAAGAATGTATACTTTTATGATATATGACACAGATTCTTCACATGAAAAATTCTAAACTGGAGATAAAAACTCACATTTCTGAATCACTGCTGTCCAGTAGAACCTCAACTGAAGCAGCTGATGATTTATGTATACTCTTCAGCTTATTTGAAGGCTCCTCAGGAGCAGCATTCTTCTGCCTTGAACGTGAACACTCCGTTCTTGTGTTTTTTTCACATGCATGTTCCTTATATGGTTCTTTCTGTCGGCTGCATATCAGCTCTTGGCCATCAGGGTAATCAGAGCTACAAGCCTGAGATTCATCTGTATCAGTCATGTTTCAGTTTGCCATAAAAATCACTGAGAATTCAAGAAATTAAAGAAAATTCTATGTTAATCAGGTCACAAGCCTTCCACCACTCCACGTTACAAGGTAAACTTACAAGAACAATCTGTGAGTAAACTTTAACATAGATTCTCCTACAAACCATAAGCAAATGTATTAACCTGCAGAGTAACAGTTAAGTTGCAGCCACTGATCTCGAGATATCGATAGAGCAAGGGTCAGAAGGGATTTTTACAGCTCTTTCAGCACAACTCCTGCTCAAAGCAAGGCTAACTTCAGAGTTTCATCAGATGTTCAGAAACTTGTTGATATGAGTTATGACTGTTTCAACCCTCTCCCTACTAGGACTATGTTTTCCCTTATTTAAGCACACATACATGTAGCCATTAGTTTTTTATACTTGCAAGGATGTTGCAGTTTTAAGTCATACACAAATACCTGCTTCACTGTGGTTTACAACCTTTTAAACTAATCCAGTGTCATTACTTCATGAGAAGTAACGCCATCTGCCCTCTTCTCTTTTGCTAACTACATGATAACTCTTAGCATACCCATTAGTATTTCAAATGTAGTTACACACATTTTAACATGTAAAGATACTACAGCAGAACTCATCTAATGTCCTCGGATAACCTGCTATTGCCTGGGTAACAATTTCATGTTTCAGAGCACAGATTACTGCACAGACTCGGGAAGAAAGCTTCCCAAAAGCACAGGAAGACAAAGGTATGCAACAGCAAATTAAGAAGTATGAAATTACAGTAGATATACTGACTAGCAGTAAAAAATTAAGAACAGCAGGTCAGAACAAATGGCTACAGAACACAAATAACCATGACTCCTCACAATACGAAATTCCATTTCCTCTCTAACCTATACAGCTACAGTGACCTTAAAGTTTTTTTCAGAACAAAGAGGATAAAAGTATCACAAAGCTGCTGCAGCCATACACCAGTGATTGATTTTTAAGCAGTCTACGTTTAGATGACTTTTTGCATGATCTAACTGTTCCAGGGCAGAACCTACCCATTGCATTTTTCAAAATGAAACTATTTCATCCCAAATATGCATTAAATACAGGCTCAGAAGTACACTATTCCTTAAACTCATCCTAATGCACTTAAAACAGCAGCACAGGGGTTTAATCTGCCCTTCACTGTGAGCAAGGTGATTTTTGACAGCAATCTGCACCTATACCCTGAACAAACTGCAGGCACACAGCTAACATCAGTTCACCCAAGATCTGACAAACACAACGTCCAGAAACAGAACTGATACCATAACACCAGCCTAAAGAAACTCCCTAAGACTCAATTTGGAGTTTTAGAAAGTAGGCATTCTTTATTGCAGTGCTGGACACATGGGGATAGCTCTGCCCAAACGTGCGTGCCTTTGTCCAAAAACAAAGAATATGTATAGAGGTTATACATACATGTTCATTAGTTTTCCAAGATATCATTGGTATATTAATCACATTTCCTGGAACTATTTAGCATATTTAAATTTCCTTTGTGCATGCATAGTGAAATGGATCAGAGGTCCTCTGGGGTCTCTAGTGGTCACAGGCCCCCAAAAGCTGGTCTTCTTCAGCTGAACTCTTTGCTGGTGCATGCTTAATATACACAGAATCATAAAATGGTTTGGGTTGGAAGGGACCTTCAAAGGCCACACAGTCCAACCCCCTGCAAGCAGCAGGGACATCTCCAACCAGATCAGGTTTCTCAGAGCCTCATCCAACCTGGCCTTGAATGTTTCCAGGGATGGGGCATCCAACACCACTCTGGGCAACCTGTTCCAGTGTTCTACAACTCTCATTGTAAAAAAAAAAAATTTTCCAATATCTAATCTGAACCTAACTTGCTCTATTTTGAGACTACTACCCCCTCATCCTATCACAACAGGCCCTGCTGAAGAGTTTCTCCCCATCTCTCCTGTAGGCCCCCTTTAAGCACTGGAAGGCCATTATAAGGTCTCTCTGGAGCCTCCTCTTCTCCAGGCTGAACAGCCCCAACTCTCTCAGACTGTTCTAGAAGAGGTGCTCCAGCCCTCTTATCATCTCTGTGAGCCTCCTCTGGACTCGCTCCAACTGGTCCATGTCCTTTTTATGCTGGGGACTCCAGAGCTGGACACAGTACTCCAGATGGGATCTCACCAGGGCAGAGCAGAGGGGCAGAATCACCTCCTTTGACCTCCTGGCTACGCTTATGCAGCCCAGGATGTAGCTGGCTTTCTGGGCTGCAAGCATGCATTGCCAGCTCATGTTGAGCTTCTTGTCCACCATCACTCTCAAGTCCTCCTCAGGACTGCTCTCGAGCCATTCTCCACCCAGCCTGTATTTAGGATGTTGGGCAATCCCAGGCATAAGTTTGTTGCCAAATATCTACTGGCCCAAATGGATTCACAACCACTATCTTCCTTACTCAGGCCTTGAGCAAGAAGCTACTTATTTAAAAAAAAACACAAAAACATCTGTTACCTACCTAAGCTCAATAACTATTGAACTTACTTCTGCACTACCCTTGCACAGAAGGGCATCTGTGAACAATTTGCTTTTTTAGTCTGGTATCAGAACAGCCTGACACCAAAGCACCAACGCACACAATAACGGCACTGCTAACTACACCGGCTGCGCCTGGTACTCACGGTTTGGCAGCTCAGCATCATTCACCGCCTCTGCTGCTGCTCTGCTCCTAACAGCCTAGGAGAAGGGAAAAACAAGAAGATTAAACTAGCTGATTATTTCACACAAACGTCTCTCCTCCCAAAACAGCCACTGATTGCTTCGCCAACATTTACCTCAGATTGAAAAGGCGCTGGACGCACCGCTCGCTCCCCCCCCCACCCACCACCCTCGCCGAGCTTGGCTGCCAGCAGCGCGGTGGGGCCGGGGCCGCGGCAGACATTTTGTACCCGGGCACCCCCGCCTTACCGCTCCCGAGGCGATCCCCACCCACGGCCGCCACGCAGCGAGGACACCCCCCGGCTGCAGCAAGCCGAGGCGGAGCCGCCAGCCTGCCCCGGGCCCTTCCCCGCAGACAGGAGGCGCTCGGCGAGCGGCCATGACTCGGTCCCTGGCTCCCGCCGCCCCAGCGCCGTGGATGGCGGCGGATGCCGAGCGCGCCCTTACCGTCTCCCTCCCGCCTCCCGCGCCCCCGCTGCAAAGGACGCGAAATGGCGGCACCAGAGGTTAAATAGCGC
>WHYT01017313.1:167791-201767 GCA_009806455.1 Tetrax tetrax
CGCCATGTTGGGGGTGGCGGGGCGGTGCGGGGCGGTGCGGTCCCCGGGGCCGGCCCGCGGTGGGGGCGGGCACTGTCGTGGTGCAGCCCGGACGGTGGGGAAGGTACGTGCGCTAAGGGGGCCGGGGATCATCCGCTGGAGCTTTGGCGGCGCGGGGCAGCTCCCGGCTGTCTCTCCTCTTCGGCCGCTCCCCGTCCCGCCAGGAGGGTGCGGGCTTCCCTTCAGGGCGCAGCTCCCGCGCTTCCCGCCCGGTGTGAGACTCCGAGGAGCTGTTCGTTCCACCGGTCGGCCTCTCGTTACTGCTGCCCTGCCCCTCCTTCCCTCTGCCGCCCGCCCTCCCTCTCCCGAGCCTGCGGCTCCAGCCTGGATAAATCGCCGCTTTCCTCTCGCAGCCGTGCCGAGTCCGGTCTCAGCTTTAGGGTTTCTTCGCTCTGGCGCTCTGCTGCCTTTCACCGCCTGGATGCTCCCGCTGGCGATCCCAGTCCCGCCTGGCCCGCCCTGCTCTTGCCCTGCCGTGATCCACCTCTCCCCAAACCCCAGTCGCTCGAGCGGGTGCCGCTGCTGTCCTGCCGCCTTCCTCGGCCAGGTGCGGGATCTCCTTGCATCGCCCCGGCCGAGGAATGCAACCTTTGGGGACACAGCTGTAGATGTTTTGCTCTTCTTGGTGTCATTGCTAAATTCCTCTTTTCTCATTGACTGCCATCTTCAATTTTTCCCTGATATTTCTTTCCCCCAACCCTGACCCATCTAGCCCACCTGTAACCTTTCCTTTCTGGCTTCTGTCATCCAAACTAGTTTTAATTCAGGTTTTGATACTAGATCCCTACCCCGTTAATAGAAGGGCTGCCATTTAATCTACATTCTCCTAGCCCTTGATCACTCTTTGATATTTCCGCCCTGTTTGGAAAAGATAGTCTTTTAAAGTCCTTTTAAATGCTTGTTCTCTCCATTCTTGTTGCACCATCCCAGATCGCCTCCTAGTAATCTTATTGTCCCTTTGGGATTTTTTTCTTTCTTTGAAAGTCTTCTGTAGTAATTCAGTGTCACTCCACCCCTCCATAATGGAACTTAATTTTCTGTTGTTGTCTCCTTTCAGGTTTTCCCTCTCCCACACCACACAAACTCCCCTGTGAATGCTCTCCGTCTGGTGGCAATTCACGGATCTACTTCTCTTTTGCTTCCTTCCTGGTAAGGACTACTGCTAGGAATCAGAGCAAGGCTGTTACAGTACATCGAGCTTTTGCCGCCGTCTTTCCCTGCTTTCTTGATTGTGAGGAGCTGATTGCTGTCCTCTAAACAGCAGGTGATGGTCTGGGTGTTATATCTGAGCCTACTTATTTGAACTGTGTCCAAGTCTTGCCTCTGCCTTTTCCACAACAGCAGTTCTAGCCTGTCTTCTCAGTCTGCCTCCGGACTTCTTCAACAGCCTCCTTTTGCAGATGGCAAAGGGTTCTTGAGGGGATGAGAATGATCTAAAACAATGCTGCCAAAGCCATCTTCTCACTTTTTATCTCTGTCTGAATTACTCGCCTTTTGTGTTTGGTGCACACTTAGAGTCTTGGAGTCTGATTTACTCCATCTGACAGTAGGCTTCTACTAGAGACACCAAATCCAGCCTGTTACTTTCTCCTCCACGGCCAGAGGAGGGAGGGAGTCACCTGTGGAGATGGATAAGACTGAGAATTACTAAACCCAGGTAGCTGTCTCTCTCCCTTTCTCTGCTGCTTGCTACAGCAGAAATTTGGGGTGGCTGAACTTCAAACTCTAAGACTTCAGTAAGGTGACTGCTGTGATCTCACAACTCTTTTTATTTCTTTTTTCCACTGTTTTTTTTTTCCTTTATGCAGACTTGAGAGGCCTATGGTGTAAGGACAGTTAGGATTTTCAACAATCATAAAAGCTAGGATATTTTTAAAATAGAAGCTAAGAGTATATAGAAACAACTAGCTCACATCACAGTCCTTCCTAACAAAAGTTCTGTCAGGTCTGGGTATGTAATTAAGTTTTTGGCTTTTTCCTCCAAGGCCTGAGATCTGGATAAGTGGGACCCATTTTATTTTTCTGCTGTGTGCAGCAGTCATGTGTCTAAGGAGTTAATGATTGCTGTGGCTGATCTAGAGGTAGTGCATAATCAGCTTTTTCTGCTCTGAGCTAGTCATTTGCCCTAGTAGTTGAGTTCATTGTTGCAAGGCTGACTGAAATGTAGTTCATTTGTAAAGGTGTTCTTAAACTTACATTCAAACAAAACTTTTTGTTACAGGCTCTGTACCCGTACAGAACCTGATACTGCAGAACTTGCTGCTGTTATTTTCTATTTTGCTGCTTGCCTGTTCCCCCCTGGAATGGGAAATGCGTGCCCAGAATCAAGTGGAGACTATGACACAGCTGAGGTTGAAAGTCCACCATAGCCAATGCTGGAAAAGTAAACATTAAGGGAGAAAAGACCTGAGGAGGCAGCTAAGAAAAGCCCAGTTTTCTTTCAAAAATAAATTATGACTCCAGACTTACAAAGGACATGGGATCTGGGATGTGTTTTGCCTACACCCACTTATAAGCTTGAGGACTGGCATATGTAATGCTCTGAGCCAGCTATAAAGCTGACAGACACATCTTCTTCCAAAGCACATAAGAAAATCAATATTAGTATTGAAGCTGTTAGTCTTTTGTTTGACAATAGAACTACAATTCTATTGTTGTCTATGTATTCTTGAGTGAAATTAAAAAATAAGTAACAAATTGAAAAAAGCCTCTTTTAATCATTAAACTATTATCCTTGTTGACAGATCAGTCACTCCTACAGCGTGGTGTATTGAAATTTCTTCCCTGAAGAAACCAGCACCAGTTAGGAAATGGCCAAAGTTGAAAGGTTTGCTTTTCACGTTCCCAGTCTGGAGGAGCTTGCTGGGGGTAAGTCATGCAGCGTGTAACTTTTTACATACTTATAATGTACTCTTATAACTTATCTTAAAGATCTTATCAAAACCTTTGTACAGTTAGTACATGCAGAAAGTTCCTGCTCTTAGCGTGCTGAGATGTAAAGAAAAGCACTCTTTTTCTATATGCTATTATTTCTTTCAAACAAACAATGACTCCTCCCCCAACCCCCAAGTGATATTTAAGCACACGAACAGGCTCTCAAACCCTTTAAAACAGACTGCTGCATTGGCAGATTTGTGCAAGGGTTGTGAAAGTTTGACAACTACAGGCCAAACTTATTTACATATACGGGATCATCTGTCCTCCAGTATTTCTTTCTCTTTCAGGACTACTCAAAACACAGCTGACAGGATGCAGGTTAGCGTGGCAGGTCCTCTTGCTTGAACCTAGTTGGCTCCTCTTTTGGTGATTGCATTAGAACCAGGCTGCAGGAAACATTTTATTTAATTTGTTTCGTTCCAAAGCCTTCACAAAAGGTGCTCAGAATAACAGAAAAGTTGAGATTGGAAGGGACCTCTGGAGGTGATTTGGTCCAACCCATCTGCTCATGAGCTTCTTTCCTTGCCCTAGTAGAAAGACATTACTCCTTCTGCTAGTCTGTCTCCTGCAGCAGATGTATTAAGGGTGGTTGTTTTTTTCAGAGTGGTCCTCACGTTCAGTCTGCCACTCTTCCAAATCTGTATCAGTTTGACGTTTCTGTGCTTTAAGAAAGTATGGTCCCAGCAGTACCCCCAAAGTAAATACGGAACGGCCTGATTTGAGATCAAAGGCTGATTTTCTATTCTTTAGTTTGAGACATCTGTCAAACCAGATCCCCAGGCATGAAAGAACTTTGACCTTTTAACACGGTATTTGAAGCAGTGTATGTGAAGGCAGTCATGCCCTCAATTAAGGTTTGGAAGTTGTTTTCAAACAATGATTTAAGTCAGAATCCTTCTTGTTATTTGAGTGACGTTGCAGGTTCTGAGCCTAAAAACATGGATATGAAGCAAAACCAAAAGTTTAGATTTGGGGCTGTACATTACTGTCAGCACCATTCATTATCTATCTTGTAGTGACAGTGGCACTTGCTGGAAAATCTACACATGAACTCAAACATGACAGGCAATATCCTGAGACAGCAGAAGTTTCTAGACAGCAGAGACAGTTTGAGATTATAATTAAGCACTTGCAAACAGTCTAATTATATTTAAAGAAATTATTCTCACTTGAGCTAAAACTTTCTTCTTCCTTTGCTCTCACATGGTGTTTGACTGTGATCACAACTGTCTGCTTTTGTGAAGCAAAACCGCTGCTGAATGTGGTTTAAGTTTACCCATGTTACTTCACATTGTGCTGCTCCTAGTGCTACTAGGAGAAATCAGTTATTGTATTTCAATTAAAAGGTTTTTAAAATTCTAAAAATGCATGAATATAGCTAACAATTATCTGAACAAGATTTTGGTCTTCTCTGAAGCTCTGACTCTGTAAACAAGTGTCTACAGACAGTAACATTAAAATCAACAGAGTTACTTAGAGTAAGCCTAAGTCCTTTTATGTATCTTGCTGAAATAAAGCCTAAACAAATATATTTATTGTTGTTAGTAACTTGTCAAACTCTTGGTAATTTTTCATTGCAAATAACTTTGCCATTATTCTTTATCATAGTCTTGCAGAAAGGGCTTAAAGAAAACTTTGCTGATGCTCAAGTGTCTGTTGTAGACTGTCCTGATCTGACTCAGGAACCCTTCAACTTTCCTGCTAAAGGTAACCTAGCATTCCTGTCTTCCACTAAGACTTCTCCAGTTCTTTCTACCTGATCCTACTGACTTGATCTTCTAAAGATGTTGGGAGAGCTTAAATTGTTTTTTCAGATGAAGAATATGCATGAGAGGAAACCTACATTTTCTTCCTGGATTTGTTTCCTAGTTGATGTATGAACAAGGACAAGTTATTACCAAGTACTTGTCATATTCTTTTTCTTAACTTATGATTGCAATACTTATTTCATAAGCTTTATTTAGTGTACTGAAAAGGTTTTGAAATGAAGTTATCTTCTAGAGGGAGAAATTTTTTAGATCCGTGCCAATCACTGTCTGAACCTAAGGAGCTGTGCTTCCTTTTAAATTCCTGCCATTCGTCTATGTTGGTGAAGTGAAACTGTCTTCTTCTGAGTGCGATTCATGTTCTTTGACATTAGCTGTCTGGAAGACAGACATCTCATCTGTGCTACTCACTTCCAGAAGGTGATTCATTGCTTCTTAAAATACATGTCCAACATGTCCATGTGTGATGAGTTGTCCTGAGACTTGGGCATCCAGCTTTGCTGAAATTTTGCAAGTGGAATCCCAGTGGGGGTATCCACTGTGTGGTGAGGGCATCTTACTGGACAACTGGCAAATGTTAGCTGTTGCATATGGTAATATTTTTTTTGTGCCTAGAGAATGTTAATTTTACAACAGGTTGCCTAGCATTAAATCCTACTGGGAATCCTACTGGGAATCCACTGTCCTTGGCCTTCTTAACAGTGCTACATTTTATCTAAGCATGGTAGGCAAATAGTATTCTCAAAGGGTTTTAGAAGTTTGAGGAACCAGTTCTTTGGTGGGTTATATGACATGCTGATTTAAGATTATTAGGAAAAAATATTTTGCCAAGCTAACTGGCTGTATTCTTCCAGGAATCTGTGGAAAGCCTAGAATAGCAGATGTGGGAGGTGTTCCGTACCTCATACCTGTTGTACAGAAAGAAAAAGTGAGTTTTTTTCTGAAACTGTGGGGTTGAATAAGTTTGTCAAAAAAAAAAAAAGCAATATATTGTTGAAATATGAACAAAACTAAGGACTAAAAGATACTGTAAGATTCCACTTGTGAAAGAGACTGACTTCTCAGTGTTTTATGAGATTGATTCTGATGTGTGTTAAACATAGACTATGTCAGGAAATCTTACACATTGTAGCAAAAATAGCATATAATGGTTGATGGTTCATCTTCTCCTGCCCTCTAATACAGGATAGTTTTGGAAACGTGCCATCTGTGACAGGAGCCATGGAAGGAACTACTAAACAAGGGACTTGTCTGCATGTTTATGTATGGCTTGCTGTACGTCTGTGACTTCAAGTCACAGCCATGCCTCTCTCTAAAAACTAGCAGTATTTGCCTTTTCAGGCCAACACTGGATTCACATTACTGTCCTTTTCCAGGAGCCTCCTTTCTGACATCTCACCCCATCGGTCTCTATGTGATATTCCCTTCCATTTTTTATTTTACACATATAATTTTCAGTAAGAACAATAATTCAGTTTTGGGGGTAAAATGACAGGGGAACATAAAGGCAGACTCTGCCTTTCAGAAAAAAAGATGGACATGTACCAAATTTGTTACTACCAAATATTGTAGTTCAGAAACTGTGTTCAACCTAATTATCTAAAATAGTAATGAGGGCATTGGGAATTAAATGCATCCAGAGGTTACAGTGAACAGAATGACAATTCCAAATCAGAGCACCACACCAATACCAAAGGATTATTTCTCTTTTGCAGGTTTATGATCTAAATAGAGTTGCAAAAGACATAGAGCTGCCTGGAGCTTTCATTCTTGGAGCTGGAGCTGCCTCATCTAAGGTTGTTGGAGTAAATGCTGAGGTCAGTAAATAAGTGTGATGTTTCTCAATGAGTTCATGGAAGTATCATAATAGTAGAGCAATGTCATGCTGGGTATTTCCCGTTTAAAACAAAACATTTAATAAACACCTTTCCTGCCAAAAGCACATAAAATACGTAGAAGGAATTCAGATGAGAGTCATCCAATGAGGTGTGTACTGCTGAGATAATAGAGATTAATTTTTAACTTGTAATTCTGCAGGAAGCATGTGATTGCTTTGAAGCCTGCAAGAAACATGATTTTTTCAAACTGATTGCCAAAGACCTGACCAGAGGTTTTAATGACTAGATTTAGAAACATCTGTCAAAGTTACTGGTACATGCCTTTGAAATGCTCCCTGCCTTTTGCCTCCTTTACCTCCTTTACCTTCAGTCCTTACCTGACTTTTAAAGATGCCACATACAAAATGATCAACTGCAGGAGAGGCAGAAGATGACAACTACTGCCTATGGAGGCTTTGGTTGGTGAGAGTCTTTTCAAGCGTAAACCTCTGGTCTTGCCATCTCCTTTTGATGTATTTATTGGCAGATGGGATAGTCCATCTCAGCATTACATTTGGACTGCTGCCATAGTGGTTGTTACGGTAGACTGAGAAAGGATTACACAGAATTCCAATACTTGCATGCAGGCCTCAGATCTCAATGGTTAGACTTAAAAAAAAAAAAAATACTAGCATTCATCTCCACAGAACATTAAATTTAACTCTCCAGAAAACGTAAGACCTTTTTCTGGAGTTTTCAATTAGATTACAATATTAGTACATTTTTCTTACCAGTACAGGCTTCATCCTGAGAGACAGAGCTGTGTAACAAATGGAATTATGTATTGGGATCATGGTCCAAAGCTTAATTTACATTTATGTGAGTTCTGTTCATTTGACTGACTCTGAGATGTTCTTAATGACTTACTTGACTTATTCTTACATGTTCTTTTTCTCAGCTTATCCCTATTGTTCAAACTAAGAGTGAAAAAAAGCCTGCTGTCAATGGGAGCTACATTGCTCAGATAAATCCTGCAGATAAAGGGTGCCTGCTAGAGAAGTACAGCAGTAAATATACTGACTGTGAGTTTGGGCTGTTGGCCAACCTTTATGCCAGTGAGGGCCAACCTGGTAAGGTACGTACTTGGATCAAAGGTGACTTTGCTTGTAGAGCTTTGTGGCTGAAGGGAAACTCATGTTTCAGTGTTCTCCTATCGCTTTTCTGTGGTAGTAGTAAAGTAGTGATTCCACGAAAGAAATATCCAAACATAAGGAACTGATGCTGGTGAACGAGGGGAAGAATTGGTGGAAACGGAGAAGCATTTGAATTTTTGAGGGATAAGTATTAGTTTACTAAAACTTTTCCATTATAAATCATCCAGACCAAACTAGCAGTGGTTTAGGATAATGGTTGTACAATGTACTTGTGTAAATCAGGCCCGGGCACTTGTCTAGTTTTTTTAGAAGTGCTTCCCCAAACACAGACAGCACAAAGAGGTGTTGGCAGAGCAGTCAAAAACCTGACTACTGCATGGAACTGAGCAATCTTCTCTATTTCCAGGAGTTTCTTCAGAACAGGGTTGAAGCCAGCTAGTGGACAGAAAGGGGTTGCGTATACCCTTGTCTCATGTGTGAGTAAATGACTTGCTTCCCAGCACCCTTCACAGGCAAAGCTAGCATTGAACAGAAAGTCAGGAGTGTTGGTCAGGTGGCAAGGATGCAAGGGAAGCTCACAGTTTCAAAAAGGAATCTTGAGTTATAAGCTTGGGAGAATTTCAGAGCAGCTTCCACAGACCTTGGCGGACTGTTACAGCAGGAGACAGCAGTGAAAAACTAATTTTATTCTCCAGGTCATTGAAGTGAAAGCCAATGGAAGAACTGGGGAACTTAACTTTGTGTCTTGTCTGAGACAAATTTTAGAGAAACACTATGGAGAAAAGCCAGTTGGGATGGGTGGTACTTTTGTCATTCAGAAGGGGAAAGCAAAGATTCACATTATGGTAAGTTCTCAATTCATTTAACTTTCTTCATCTTTCTGAAAAAAAAAGAAGTATAAATCAGGGTGTAACATCATAGTGCCTTGACTTTGTTTTGTACTTTTAAATGTATGCCTAGACGGTTAGGATAAGCAGTGTATTAGAGTAAGGAGCTGACATCACAACACGGATGTTACAAAACTGGTGATGCTGTATTCCTTGGCCTGAATACTGTCGTCTTTTCTTTTGAAATATGTGGGCAGCTAAAGAACTGTAGAGCTATTGTAAAATGAATTGAAATGAAATACATGAACTGAGATGATAATTATAAGAAGCAATAGACTTTTTAAAAAATAACTGAGCTTCTAAAATATACCAGGAAGGGAATCCTCATTTCAGTAGTTCTCCCACTACCTGTGCAGTAAAAGAAGCAATATTCTGGTCGCTTCTATTTCTGAAATGCATTCAGAAATGCAGTAATGGGCACTGGTGGGCTTCTTTTGGGCAAGAAGGAGTGTGAACAGAATAGTAGGGAGGGGAAAAGTGAAGGAAAGTTGCTAGAGAAGAAGCGTCTTGATACAAATGTCTTCCTTTCACTTATGAAGCTTTTACTTTTGCTGTAGCCTCCAGAATTTTCTGCCTGTCCTCTGAACACTGATGAGGAGGTGAATAACTGGCTGAAGTTCTTTGAAATGAAGGCTCCACTGATTTGTCAGACAGTATTAGTTTCCAGAGATCCAGTGAGTGTTTTTCTGATTTCTGAGTGTGAACTGAGACTTGTAATGAATTTTGTCTCGCATGTGATTTTCGTTTTAAGACCAGGAGTATGTATATATTGTGTTAAACGCTTCCAGAGGTGGTATAATGAAGTAGAAGCTTCTCATTTCTGTCACTGGTTTGAAGTGAGGCTAGGTCAATCTGTTCTGAAACCTAGTGGCTGTTCATAGTGAACTTAATGGTTCGGTTCCAATTGCAAGTGTGCACGTGTTTGCGTCCAAAACCCAACAGCACAGTTTGCATTTACTGCTGACCACACCAGGAGAAATGTCAAAAGCATGGAAGCTTGTTCAGCCATATTTTTGTGTAGTTCACTTTCATAAGAACTGTCTCTGCTAATGCTGTCGAAATACGTGAAGCATGTGTCTCATAATTGCTGATGCAAATTAAAGTCTGCAAAGCCTCATGCTAGAAAGTCACCTAGCATCGTTCACAAGCACTAAATTCAACAGCAAACAATTCAGGATAAAAAACAATCTGGTTTCAAAAGCCATTAAGATGCTCATCATTGGGAAGACTATTTATTTAAAAGTAACCAGAAAACCATAGCTGAAAATGACTATTTTTATAAATAACAATGCAGTCATAAGTAATATAAAAAATATTTTTCCGGAGTTAAATGAGTCATGCTGTAGGCTTAAATGTGTTCCAGAATGTAGCTCTATTGTATCATTATGTTTCAGCCTTTGGCCTAAGGCTAAATTGTTTGCATCTTCCCAGAGTCTGCTTGGAAAGCAGAAGTACTTGGATAACAGCCATCAACAGCTGCTCTGTTCAGAACCAATGCAAGTTGTGTAGTGGATGCAGCTGGGTTATTCCCATCTGTATCCACTGCAGCCTCAACAGCACTCAGCTGAGCCTATGGCTTTGGAAATGTTCGAGCGTCAGTACAGAGACAGGAGCAGAAGCTGGCATGCAGATGCCATGGCATTTCTCATCAGTATCCTCTTGCAGCCCAGAAAACCAGTCGTATATCCTGGGCTGCATATAAAGAAGCATGGCCAGCAGGTCAAGGGAGGTGATTCTCCCCCTCGTGAGACCCCACATGGAGTGCTGCCTCCTGCTCTCGGGCCCCAAGAAAGACACAGACCTGTTGGAGCAAGTCCAGAGGGGGCCATGAAAATAGTCACGGGTCTAGAGCACCTCTCCTGTGAAGAAAGTCTGAGAGAGGTGGGGCTGTTCAGCCTGGAGAAGGCTCCAGGGGACCTTATTGTAGCCTTTCAATATATAAAGGGGCTTCCAAGAAACATGGAGAGAGACTTTTCACCAAGGTGTGTAGTGACAGGACAAGAGCAATGGTTTTAAACTGAAAGAGGGTAGATCTAGATTGGATATAAGGAAGAAATTCTTCACTGTGAGGGTGCTGAGGCCGTGGCACAGGTTGCCCAGAGACGCTGCGGATGCCCCATCCCTGGAAGTGCTCAAGGCCAGGTTGGATGGGGCTTTGAGCAACCTGGTCCAGTGGAAAGTGTCCCTGCCCTGGGCAGGGGAGTTGGACTAGGTCATCTTAAGGTTCCTTCCAACTCAAACCATTCTATGATTTTACAATATATAAAACTGGTAGGGGTGATCGCACAGTTTAGCCTGCTAGTTTGTTATTTTATTCGCTATTCTTCCCATTTTGATCTAAGCTGGTGCTCAGAGTTGGAATAGAGATTGTCCCTTTATCACATGGGTCTGTGCATTCAGTGCGAATGGGTTCTGATTTCCAGTAGAGGTTCCTTGGTGTGACTGCTTTATTTAATCCCAATAGAAAAAAAAAAGGGGGGAAATAAAGGAAATATCTGGGAGACTAACACCAAAAGTTGGGGTCTGTCAGAGTTTCTAAATTATTTTCTCTCTAATGTCCTATGGTAAAGCGTTGCACAGCTCCTCCTCTTTTGTCTTCTCAGTTTCACAAGAGTATTGCAAAACTGCACAAGCTTTTGCAGCGTAATGTTTGGAGAGATGCATGGGAATACGCTGTATAAAGGAGAGACTATCCTAGGATTTTCAAATACTGTTCACGTGAACGCGTCTTCACGGGCCTTTCTCTGGTGACAGGGCTTTGACCTGCGTGTGGAGCACACCCACTGCTTCAGCCACCACGGGGAAGGAGGGCACTACCACCAGGACACCAGCCCGGACAGCGTGCAGTACCTGGGGTACCTCCTGCCCGCTGAGCTGCTCTTCCGCATCGACCGGCCCCGGGAGACACACCTCATCGGGAGAGACTGAGACAGGAAGGCGCTGGGGAAGGCGTAGCCCTTTCATCTTTCTAAAATACAAATGCTGATTTTTATAATGCTTTTAATGATTCACACTTATCAAAGCCAAGAATAAACATGAGAGCACTAAACTGACCACTTCTTCATGTCTCCTGTGAGGACAGGCTGAGAGAGTTGGTGCTGTTCAGCCTGGAGAGAAGGGTCTGGGGAGACCTGATAGCGGTCTTCCAGAACCTAAAGGGGCTACAGGAAAGATGGGGAAAAATTCCTCAGCAAGGCCTGTTGTAATAAAACCAGGGGTAATGGTTTTAAAATAGAGGGAGGTAGATTCAGATTAGATATTAGGGAAGAATTTTTTACACTGAGGGTGGTGGAACGCTGGCACAGGTTGCCCAGAGAGGTGGTGGATGCCCCATCCCTGGAAACATTCAAGGCCAGGTTGGACGGGGAACTGAGCAACCTGATCTGGTTGGAGATGTCCCTGCTCCTTGCAGGGGGGTTGGACTGGATGGGCTTTGAACGTCCCTTCCAACCCAAACCATTCCATGATTCTATGTTGGAGCGAGAAATTCAGAGCGTACGTGGAATTGAAATTGTTCTGATTGAGCTCAAACAGTAATTTCATTGCAATATTATTAATGGTGTGGGGTTTTTTGCTGTTGGTTGGGCTTCCTGTGTGGTCATAGCTGATGATGGGGAACCAGAAGTGAATTTATGTTTAGAACGGGGAATTAAACCAACTTCTGGTCCAAAATAACGCTGTACGAGAAAACGGCAGCAGTTCAGAGCTGCGCGGCTGCCTCCGAGGAGAAAACCCGGCTGGAGTCTGTCCGCGAGGTGAGAGGGCGAAGGGAAGCGGCCGCGAACTGTAACCGGCCGCGGAAATGTCCCGGCCGGGGCCACCGCGCGTTCCCTCGGCCCCTGCTCCCGGGCCGGCTCCGCCCCCTCCCGAGTGCCCTCCGGAGACAGCCGAGCTCACCCGCGCTGGCCCCGTCCCCTCCCGAGCGCCCTCCGGAGACAGCCGAGCTCACCCGGCGCTGGCCCCGCCCCCGCCCGGCACCCGTAGCCGTCGCGGAGTTGACGTGACCGCAGGGTAGGCGCGGTGAGAGGTCGCCCCAAGATGGCGGGGGTGCCGGCGGTGCGCATCAGCATCGAGTCGGCGTGCGAGAAGCAGGTGCAGGAGGTGGGGCTGGATGGCAGCGAGACCTACCTCCAGCCGCTCTCCATGTCCCAGAACCTGGCGCGCTTGGCGCAGCGCATCGACTTCAGCCAGGGCTCTGGCTCCGAGGAGGACGAGCCGGGTTCGGCGGGCCGCGCCTGGGCCGAGCCGAGCGAGACGGAGGATGAGGAAGGTGAGGGGCGGCCGGGCCCAGAGCCTGAGCTCTCTCGGCAGGCTGCAGCTGACGGAGGCCTGCCGAGCCGTGGTGGTGCCCGGCCTGCAGCTTCGCAGGCGCTTGGGCCTGGCTTGCCTTCCCCCGTGGATCGCCGCGGTTGGCCGTGGGTCAGGGCGGGATGTTCGGGACCGAGCCCCAGCGAACTGCAGTGGTAGAGTGGAAAAGGATAGATCCAGAAACCATGCGGTTATGTTGCATTTCATGCCCTTACCATCTCTCGTTAAGAATGAGCCTTACGCTGTCGATCTTTTGCTTTCTTTTATTTTGTTTTATTTTTAGCGTTGGTGAAGTTTCAGCCATCCCTGTGGCCTTGGGATTCAGTGAGGAACAACTTAAGAAGCGCCTTGACCGAGATGTGTGTGTTGTATGATGTTCTTAGCATTGTCAAGGATAAAAAGTTCATGACTCTAGATCCAGTTGTGCAGGATCCCCTTCCTCCAAAACAGGTATAATGTCCCTAGTTGTGTAGTTTTTATGACTTAATACCAAACATTTTATTTCACTGGAGTTCTTATTGTATGATACATACAAGATTTAGTAAAATGTTCCTTGCAGTGTGCTGGTGGAGTACTTTATGGGTCAAGGAAAGGCTGAGGATGGAAGGTGAGGCTGCTTTCAAAGGCCTCTTTGCTGAAGCTGTAAGTCAAAATGCTACTTGTGGCTATATAATGTCATGAAAGTTACTCTAAATAAGTTACTGAACATCCAACAAAACTAAGTTATCAGTCACTTTCAGTTAGTTCCATTAATAATACTTTTTGGAGAATTAAGATACAATAAGTTTTTGTGTTTGTTTTTTACTAGAATCCTCAATTTCTACAGTTGATTTCAAAAAAGAAGTCATTAGCTGGAGCAGCTCAAATCCTGTTGAAAGGTGCAGAAAGGTTATCCAAATCAGTTGCAGAAAACCAGGAGAATAAGCGACAAAGAGACTTCAACTCTGAGCTGCTAAGACTGAGACAGCACTGGAAGCTGAGAAAAGTAGGAGACAAAATTCTTGGTGATCTGAGCTACAGAAGTGCAGGTAGGCAGCGGGGCCTTTTGTTTTTCTCAAGAATGGGTATTTATGTTTTACAGATTTTTTTTTTTTAACTGGAAAAGCAGCTGGAATACTTTTAGTAACAATATCAGATAATAAAATCTTATTATAGTTATGAGACAAGGAGGCAACTTCTTTAATTATCAGGGAAAATATCCTGCCATCCTCAACCTAGAAAGTGATTAATCTGTTCTCTGCTCAGCTTGGGATTGCCTTGACCTGTGTGCAGGACCTTGCACTTGGCCTGATTGAACTTCATGAGGTTCACACAGGCCCAGCCTTCCAGCCTGTCAGGGTTCCTCTGGATGGCACCCCTCCCCTCCAGCGTGTCGACCGCACCATTCAGCTTGGTTTCCTGGATTATAGTGAGTGAGGGTAGCCAGCTCATAGTTCTAGAGCCAGTTACGGAGTGAAGGAGTAAACACAGAATCTCACCAAACTTAAGATGTAGATACAGAGTGGGCGTCTGAACTGTTGTCATCAGCAAAGGAAGGACAAATTTAGGGTTATTCATCCTGTGTATGTAGATGATGTAACCCAGGGTATATCTCTTTTAAAATGTTTTGTCCTAAAGCAGATGAACCGTACCCTGGATGTAAAAGGAGTGCAGCTAGGACAGATGTGGGCATCTGCTTTTATCAATCCCACTGGCTGTACAGTTGTTTTTTGTAGGCAGAACATTGTCGTAGTTTAAGACTGCAAGCCAAACATCATTGGCATTCCTTTAGATGAGTAGAGGTGGTGTGTCTTAAACTACTTGCTTGCAAAACTTCAGGCAGTTAACTCTTTGTCTTATTTTAACCAAATCCCCCCCCCCCCTTTTTTTTTTTTTTTCCTCTCCTTCCCTGCATCCACTGACACCATTTTGAAACACTGTTGGTTTTGTCCCACAATTATTAAATTCTACTTGCTAACTTACTGTAAAATCTTACACACTGGAGGACTAAGATGGTGATGTGCTGAAATAAGCTTTCTAATTTACCTGTTTCTAAGAAGTCATTAAGAAATTTGAGTCAAGTGCAACTGTGGAGGTTTAGAGACTTAGAAATATGTATTCTTCCAAAACAGAGGCCTGAGCTTCATTATTTGCAGAAGATGCTTTATATATAGTATGTGTGTCTGTGTCATTCCTTTCTTAGGCTCCCTTTTTCTTCATCACGGCACGTTTGAGGTGATAAAGAACACTGACATTGACCTGGATAAAAAGATACCTGAGGATTACTGTCCTTTGGATGTTCAAATTCCGAGTGATTTAGAAGGATCAGCCTATATAAAGGTTTGTCAGAGAAACTTTAATAATACAGCGTGGGTTTTGTTTTGTTGTTTGTGAACAAACATCAAATAACGTTCTCTTTTGCCTAGGTTTCCATTCAGAAACAAGCTCCAGACATTGGTGATCTTGGGACAGTCAATCTTTTTAAAAGACCCATGCCAAAATCAAAACCAGGTATAATTAGCTGTGTGTTGTTTTATGAGCACGTTCCCAAGAAATGGGTTTACATCTGATATTTATTTGAAGATTCTAGCTTGAAAGAACAGTGAACAAGAATATTCTTATTTAAACTGGAATTTTCTGTGTAGGTGCTCCTTGGGCTTTGGAAAGATGATGCTTTCAAAGTGTATTCCTTCAGCTTTTCAATTCCTGAATAAAATTACTAGGATTGTATTTTAGGTTTTCTGGAGCACCTTTTGTTAGTCATTAAGTGTTTGAGCACATAACCCAGAGCAAACCAAGGTATTTTGGCTCAACTGGACTAAATGTCTGTTCACTCTTAACCTTGCCCAAAATGCATCATTTGTTTCTGTGGCTTGTATGTTTTCTGTGAATCTGAAAGTGTGCTTGCAGCACGTGCATGAACTACCGACAGCTCACCTAGCAGATAGTAGCTGAATTCATTTGATATGTGACAGTATCTGAAGGTGTAAAACTTTGGGATTAAAAATTCATCCTTAGCTCCTTAGGATTAAAAAAGAACTGGCAGGATTTTATTTTGCAGTGATCTGTGGCACAGGTGTTTGTGCTGTCTTGAGCATAGACAGGACGTTGTATTAAGCAGGTGTTCCATATGGCATTCAGGGTACAGTACAGAGCTTGTGTACGTCCTCAGGCCAGAATCTTCCAGTAATTTTTGGCCTGTAAATCCTGTGAAAGCACGTGTGTTAATGTAACGTTGTTCGCTGGTTCATTGTAGAGTGAGTTTAATAAAGCAAGAAGTATCATTGAAGGTAAATAGCAACTTCAGCAGCAGGAGTTCATAAGGAGAGCTCACAAGAGGGCTGAGAATGTCATAGGCAGTGCCAGGAGGTGCAGTTCACAATATACACACGTGTAAAATCGAAGTAAAATGCAGTAGTGTTATCCTAAAGTGCTTGCTTAACTGACATAGAATTACTGAGATGAGATGAAAATACTCAACTTGGATGGAAGATACTGACTGCCTTAACATAGCAATTACTAATAGCTACTGCACAGTATCTGGTATCTGGAGCTCCCTTTGTAGCTTCTCTTTAGTCTTTCCTTCTGCAAACATTGATTTCTATTTTTCAGGTTCTCCACACTGGCAGACGAAGTTGGAGACTGCACAGAATGTTCTCTTATGTAAAGAAATTTTTGCCCAGCTGTCACGAGAAGCTGTTCAAATTAAATCACAAATTCCTCACATTGTTGTGAAAAATCAGATAATTTCCCAGCCTTTCCCAGGTAGGAAGCTTTCAGATTTCTTAACCTACAATTATTTGCTTAAAAATGAACTGAAATTCAGGGCGGAGGGGTAAGTAATCTCCTTGGTTTTCAAAAGTTTTGAAAACATTTCCCAGAATTTGAATTTTGTTTGCTAATTGCAGAAAAATAGAAGTAATGCGCTTTAATTTCTCATTTACTCATATTTTATTGTATGGGTTTTGGATTGTTCGTGATTGTGTGTTTTGTCAGCAGCATTTAAAGCTGTCAGCTGTAGTGCCATGCGTGCATTGCCGTTTGGAGCTGTGTGTAAGTCATTGCTCCTGGATTGCATGCAGGTGAAATTTAAGTCTTGAGTTACTGGATCTTTAGAAGAGCAGAGGGTAGTGCTCTTCAGTGAGGATAATTAAACAGCGCGAGGGTAGCTCGGAGTCGGCTAATGAGTCCTCTGTTCTTCCAAGGAGTACACAACTGATTATATCATGTGAAGAATAGGTTTCTGGATTGCTTAAAATTTATATGATGGTAAGTCATTCCTTCTTTGGGGAAGGAATAGGGTCCTGGGGACTCTTTTTTTTGGCATGGGATTGAGTCACAGAAATTGGTGTGCAGTGCACCTAGTGAGTTAATAGTTGGCCTGTCAAAACTGCAGTGAGTAGCAAGTCTTACTTGCCTTTGGTGCTGTGCTCTCCAACATCATTGATTTTTCTCTGATAACAGTGAATACTTGTTGTAAAACTACTGACTATAAAACGTTAAGAAAAAGCAGCTCTCAGTAGCTTGCCTGAAATTGTCGGTGTCTTCATTTTTTTTTTTACTTTTTTTTTTTTTAAATCTGCTTTGTACAGGTTTGCAGTTGTCTATTTCTCTGTGTCACTCTTCCAATGACAAAAAATCACAAAAGTCTGCTTCTGAAAAACAGAATCCCGAGGATCATCTTTATGTTCTGGAACATAACTTGCACCAACTTATCAGAGAGGTAATGCGTTTATGGTCAAGTACTGAAGAGTTTTGGGGCTTTTGTTCAGACTTTACGCAGTGTGTGGCACTGTTGTAACACCAGAGTGCCGCTAGAGGCCGGTCACTTTCTACGCGTTCGTGTAAGGCGATCTACCGTTCAGTTTTAGTATCTGAGGGTGGTTAGGGGGTTCCTATGCTTGTAGTTCTTTACTTAACCTGAGGCCTGGCTGCCCGCTTCAGAAAAGCAATGCAAGGTTTTTCCAGTACAGCTCATCAGTCTCCCTTTTTCCTTTGTGTCTAAATAGCGTTTGTACTAAGTACTTTAAGTCAGCATCTGTCCACATCATGCTCCCACGAAGAAAGAACAATCAATTACTGTAATCACTTATCTTCTTTTGAGGTCCACTTCTCTGTTTCAGTGTTTTAGGTTCCCACATAAGCTAGCAGAAGGACCTGGGATAGAAGGTTGATGGTAGAAGGAAAGGAGCGTAATTTTAGATGTTTAAGCCATTGTGAAACCGTGTTCCAGAGGGTGTTCACCTCCTTAGAGCATGGCTCTGCAAGGCATGCAGTTGTGTGGAATAGTCCAATGTTTAAACACTCAACTAGGTTTCCTGAAGCTTTGCTCAGTACAGAGCTCTGTTGTGAATTTCCTTTCTTGACTTTGAACAGATGGCTAAATCTTTTTGTACCCCAATTTTTCTCTCTAAAATGCTTCCTTTATTTTTGTTTGACCATTCTGCCTCCAGAGATATATACCAGGCAGACTTGATAGTAGGCACTACTGCCATCCGACCAAATTTTGTTAGCTAGGGCCCTTTTTTTTTAAAAAAAAAATCACTTTCCATAAGGTTTGAAAGACCTGCATAAACAGGGGAGGCAAAGTATGAGTGTAAAGCTGGCTTTAAAGTGCTGTCAAGTTGATAAGAAGTTGCACTTTTTGAAAGTATGTACACCTAAAAAACTTCACGTGAAGCAGCATATTTAGTATACGTGTTATTTCTTGCAGCTATATTATTTGGTCATTTCCTTTTATAACATCTGTGTTTTTGTTACAGTGTCATAAGCAAACCCTGAGCTCCACAGTGATGCCGCATCCAGCTAGTGCGCCTTTTGGCCATAAGAGAATGCGGCTTGCAGGGCCCCAGGCTTTTGATAAAAATGATATCAGTTCTTTACAGTCGAATGAAGGACTTCTGGAAAAGATAATAAAGCAAGCAAAACATATCTTTTTGAGACGCAGGTAGGTCACAAGCTATTCTTGTTAAAGTTACAATAAAATGGACCAGTATGTAGAATATAATTGATCGTTTTTCAGTGTTCTGAACAGTAACTACTTCTTCCTTCATTGTTAAAATAATCTTCTAAGTACTAAGAACCGTGTGCCACAAAAAAGCCTCCCGAACTAATAACCAACTCATTTTCCTCGCAGAAGGTACCAGCACAAACTGTCTAGATGATTGTGGCTGGAATGTCTTTATCTTCCAGAACTGCTCGAACCATTGACAGCCTGGCTAGTCGTATTGAGGATCCTCAGATTCAGGCCCACTGGTCCAATATAAACGATGTTTATGAATCCAGTGTTAAAGTTCTAATAACTTCTCAAGGATATGAACAGATATGCAAGTAAGTATGAAAATGCATGTATCTTTCCAGTTAGAAGCGCGCAACAATGGCAGAGTGTATTCAAGTTGTGTTTTACAGGTTTAGATTCTCTTCAGACTGACAAGTAGGAGCCAGTTATTTGTGTGCAAGTGTTTGGTTTTTTTCTGAGTTGTGGGAGGAACAGCCACTCTAAGAAAACTTCACCCACTTTACACTTTAATGAAGAAACTTAGTAAGTAGTTAACTAGCAGAGTTTCCTTTGAAATAAGAAATTGAAGGTGAAAGTGGATGTTTAAGGGGGGATTTACTTTGGATAGAGATAGCTGAATATAGAGTATCTTCATATGTGCTGGACTCTAAACTTCCAGTCTGTTCATGGAGAGTAGTCAGTGCTCAGTCCTAGCTTGGCTGCCTCGGTACTGAAATGTGGAACTCGCGTAATTCATGCTGTTAGTTATCCACACTGTCATCGAAATACGACATTTCGTGTTCCAGAAGTGAATGTCTGCATGAAATTAATGTCTGACCAGCAGAGAATTAACTAATGCGTTGACAGTGGACTTGCTTTTTTCATTTTTGAGCAGTCCTCTGTGGCTGTGTCCACGGTGTGGAGCAGACTGTGGTCATTGGTGCAGTTTGCAGTCTCAGTTCCAGAGAACACGTGCTGCGCAGGTTTTGGCTGTGGGCTAGAGCAGGCCCTGAGTTCACACCATTTTCCCTTGCACTTCTGGAAGGAAGCTGGGGCACAATGGCAGGCAGGGAGCTGTGAGGCACCTCAGGAGGTTCTTTGACCTGACAAGCAGTGGACCAAGTCTGGGAACGTGCCACAGAATATGTCCCGTGCAGTACAGAGGGAGCTGTTGTGGTGAGTGATGAAACTGAAATGTCTGGAGCTGCTGTTGTAGTCTACAGGCCTTGCACCATCCTCATCTTAGAGTTCTTGTCAATGAATATGAGCAATTCTCTGTTCTTAGTTTCCTGTTCTCTTAAGTGTTGTAGTACATTTTGAACAAAATGCATCTTATCTTCAAAGATCCATTCAACTACAGCTGAACATCGGAGTTGAACAGATCAGAGTTGTGCATAGAGATGGAAGAGTTATTACGTTGTCCCATCAAGAGCAAGAACTGCAGGATTTCCTTTTATCTCAGGTAGACTCATACACATTATTCTTCCCTTTCTTGTAGCATTTGGGAAACAAGAAATTAGAATATCCCCTTCATCTATGTAGAAAATATTAGAAAACTTAAAGTAATGATAGTGGAAATAGGAAGGCAGATGACTGAATTATTCACTCTGTTTGTACATAGTGAACAGTTTAGGAACTGTTACTAAAATATAATACCCGTTTTTACTAGGATCAATAGTAATAGTTTTTTCCTTCCCACTTAAAATACATTTCTATGTGCTGCTCATTATGGAAGCACTAAGATTTTTGCTTACTTCAGAAGAAGTCAGTGAGAGTCACAGCAGACAATAAGGTACTCAATATATGAAACTCACTGTAACCAAGTCCTGTCTAGAGCAGAGACCTTAATAAGCCCACAACTGCTGTCATTTCAACATTGTCTTGTAACGTTCACTTTGCACCAGCCATTACTAAATCAGCTGATACTTGAATGAACTGTGTTTTCTCAATTGCTTAGAGTAAGCTGCTGGTTTTATTCTGAAGTGACAGTCTCCCTACTATGCATTATAAATAGTCAAATTACAAATCTTTAATAACAGTGGTTGGCCTGGTGCAGTTATACGAAACTCCACGACACAGAAAACAAGCTGAAACAGGTTCTGCTGAGGTTATGTCTTTTTGGTCAAGTGTTTTCAGCCTTGTACACAGAGAACTACTGAACAGTGCTAGATACCTCCTTGTTACAAGTGTTAAGTCGCGATACGGGAAAACACTAGCATCTCAATTTTTAAGCTGTTAAAACTCCATGCTTACACTGGAGCTTTAATGGAGATAATCATGCATCTGAGAACCTCAAGGTTTTTTGGGTTTTTTTTGGTTTGGTTTTTTTTTGGTTTTTTTTTTTTCAGAGTTTGCTATGATAATACTCTCGCTGATTTTGTCTTTTACAGCAGAAGTCTCATTGCCATTCAAAGAAAGGATTCTTTCAAAATCCTGTCCCTGTCACTTGAATAAGTTCTTGAGACATAAACAAAGGTTTTTGTAAATTAAAAACAATACTTAAATAAAATGCATAAGCCCATATACCTATGAAAATTCCATCTAAACACATAGTGTACTTCATGCAGTGATCTTCTCTCTGCAAAGAAACTAGTCTAAATTCCAACGACACAAAGCTGTGCTAGCACTTACATAGCATACGCGTTTAAAAAAAGGAAAAACGTTCCTCTGAAACTAGAGAATTTACAAGACAAAGTCACTTTTATAAATAACTGTTGTATGGCAGAAGAAAAAAACTTGGTAAAACTAGTAACCAATTCTTCCTGTGGTGTGCAAATATTAAACAAGACGAACCTTTTGTTATCTTTCAGATGTCACAGCACCAAGTACATGCAGTTCAGCAGCTTGCAAAAGTTATGGGATGGCATGTGCTGAGTTTCAGTAATCATGTTGGTCTGGGGCCAGTGGAGAGCATTGGCAATGCATCAGCAATAACTGTAGCATCACCTAATGGAGACTATGCTATTTCAGGTAGTGTTTTCTGTTGCAAATGTATGGAAAGTCTTACAATTCTTAAGGGAATTCTACAGGCTTTATGTCTCTTTCTGAGATAGTCTCTAGACTTTTATAGGATAATGTCAATTTATAGCAAAATATTCTAGAAACACTCTTGTGTATAGAATTGACACCTAAATAGATTCAGTACTTTGCCCAGTAAGCCACTTAATGTAAAACCTGATTTAATTTACGTAGACTTGAAAATATTTCTTATAATTAACATAGAAAAAGTAGATTACAGAAACCATCAAGATTCTGAGAGAAGGGAACAAGGCGAACAACAGGATCACAACTCTGGACTTAACGAGAACAGAGTTTGGTCTCCTCAGGGATCTTCTTGGAAGAATCCTATGGGATGGAGAGAAAAGGAGTCCAAGAGACTTGGTTGATTATTCTTTTTCAACTATCACCTCTTTCAAGCTCAAGAATGGTCGCTCCTATGTGCAGAAAATTGTGCAAAGGTGACAGAAGATCCATGTGGATGAACAGGGAGCTCATGGCTAAACTCATGACGTAAAAAGGAAGCTGTAAGAGATTGTAAGCAGGATCAGTTGACCTGGGAGGAAGATAGACTGATGGGCATAGGAAAGCTAAAGCCCATCTAGAGTTGTATCTAGTGAGGGACATACAGGGCAACACGAAGAGCTTCAACAGGTATGTCAGCAGCAAAAGGAAAGCTAGGGAAAACATGGGCCAGCTGTTAAATGAGGAAAGGACCTGGAGGCACAGGACATGGAGAAGGCCAAGGTACTCAGTGCCGCCTTTGCTTTGGTCTTAAGACTGGCCTTCAGGAATCCCAAGTCCCTGAGACTAAGGGAAAATTTTGGAGTAACGCTTACCATCAGGAGAGGAAGATTGAGTTAGAGAACCTTTGAACAAACTAGACATACACAAGTTCACAGGACCAGGTGGGATGTATCCATGAGTGCTGAGGGAGCTGGTTGATGTCATTGTAAGGCCGTTCTCGATCATCTTTGAAAGAGCATGGTGATCAGGAAGGGTTCCTGAGGACTGGAAGAAGGCAGATGTCACATCCAGTATTCAAGAAGGAGAATCTGGGGAACTACAAGTCTGGTCAGCCCCATTGCAGTTACTGGGAAGATGAGGCAAAAAAAAAACAGTCCCCAGGAGCAGTTTCCAAACACATTAAGGAGAAGGTGGTGATGGGAAATAGTCAGCATCAATTTATGAAGGAGAAATTACAATTCAATCAGCCTGATAATCATCTCTTTGTAGAAGGCTGGCTTAGTAAGTGAGGGGAAAGTTATCTCCCTAACTGCTTATTTAAAAAACAAACAAACAAACACCACCCCTCCACCAGTCTTGCAGGATTTTGTGATTAAAAGCAACGGCTATCCTGAGTGACTTCATTCCTGTCCGTTTGAGATAAATCCACTAGAAAAAAAAAAAGTCTTTTTGATCACTTTTTTTCAACAGAATGGTGGAGAATATATCCAAGGTAAGGATTGGCTAAAAAACCCCTTGACCTTCATGGAATCATTAGGGAAAATTAAATGCATTTGTAAGGAGGGATGTGTGGGTGTGTTTTTGTCAAATGTTTCTCTTGTTTGCTCTAACCAAGAGCATGCAGTGCTAAAAAAAACCAATAAGTGGGAGATGAGAGAGAAAATTCAAAGGGAAAGACTTTTTTTTTTTTTTTTAAAAAAAATATATAATTTCCCTTGTTTGCTTTCAGCATGTTTGGAATTGAGTAGGAGTAATGTATAGCATACCTGAGGAATGGTATTTAACATGAGAAATTCCTACAGTGTAAAAATGCTCATAAAAATCTCTCTTCATCACAGTACGCAATGGTCCGGAAAGCGGCAGCAAAGTTATGGTTCAGTTTCCACGGAGTCAGTGCAAGGATCTCCCTAAAGGCGATGTCCTGCAGGACAACAAGTGGAATCATCTTCGAGGGCCGTTCAAAGAAGTTCAGTGGAATAAAATGGAAGGGCGTAACTTTGTGTATAAAATGGAACTTCTCATGGCCGCCCTGACTCCATGCTGATGATCTGTCAGCCTCTCCGCGGGGGCTTTGAGTCATCGCTGTGCTGCCAACGATCGCTGCCCCTGCAGCAAAGGGAAATGGAACCTATGGGGCAACCAAAATTCCTTCCTGTACAGATAAATCCGTTGCAGTGTTTGTAATAAAACTTTTTTCAATGACATATAAAATACAACTTTCTCAAAAAGTTCCTTTCAGCTGTATCTTTGCAGATTGCTCTAGCTAGAGTAACATAGCTGAGTAATTAATGTATTTTTCTTTCATAAAATGAAATTCGGTAGTCTCTCCTGCATGAAAGCTCTCTGCTCAAAGTTACTCCCTTTCCCTCTGTGCCCCTACCTTTTCTCAGTGGATCTTTGCAAGTATTTCTGAAAGATGAAAATTACTAGGATTGAGTTGTCCTATTGATAAGCCTTTTAGTGGCTCATACTACAGAGAAGGGCTGTCGGTGTGGAAGCCAATGGACTTACTTTATGAGACAGCAGAGGAGAAGCAGAGCTCCCTTGTCAAGAATTAAGGCTAAGCAAAACTTAAGAATTAAGGAACAGTCTTCACTGCGTGATGTTCCGAAGTTGGAGTTTGTACATTGATGTGGCTTCTGGGTGACCTGTTTCTTTTTTGAGAGATACATTTACTTAGCAATTTGTTTAAATTGACAGTGTTACAAAGGCACAGCTTGTGGCAAATGTCTTTCCTCTCTGGTGGCTACAGATGAGGAGTCTATGTGGTGCCAGTTACTTTGCTTGTGTTTTCTGTCCTTGTGTTTTGCAAGCATGTAGAGAAAAGGATCTTACTCTGCTTGCAAAATGCTCATGGTAATTTGAGTTTGTGGATGAGTTGTGTAAATTAATGTCTGGATAGAAGCAGGTAACTCGGGCAGTAGATCTTGGATCTCCACACTCGTGGTGGTGTTTTGGTTTTGGTTTTTTTCCCCCTGCACTGGTACTGATTATTGATTATCATCCAGGGAAACAACATCCTGAAGATCAGCTCTTTTAAGTTCTAAAATAAAAAAGTCATGTTTTTGTCTTTTTGGTTGCAATTGTAGCTTTCTTGAAGCTTCTAGTAAGGTGTTGCACAAAGCTTTTCTTTTGTGTGATGGTTAATTGCTAAAGATCTTTTTGAAGCCTGTCTGAGCTGGTTCAGACGATGCCCGTGCTGTGTGTCACGCGGTGTGTGTATGTATGTACATACATGAGAACTCGCACATAGAACACGTTCAAATTGAACATCGTACTTCTGAGGTGACCATTCTTATTCTGCTGTATTCTTGAGCAATAAAGAGTAGTTGTAGGAAATACATATTAAGCAACTGCTTGTGGCAAGCTGCTGCTCAGAGTGTATCCAGAGCAGCTACTGCACTTACGTTGGTGCTTGCCAGCGAGGAACATCTTGTTATCTCGGTTCCTTGGAGTACCTGCTTCTGTGCAACTGAACTAAGAGAGAGAAAGAATTTTCCTTTCAGGTTCTGATGAGTTACCCAAGACAACTTACAACAATGAAAATAGTCTCTTTATCTTCTTGAAAGATGGGTGAATCTTATGCAACACCTGCGATGCCAGGTCCCGTGTTGCGTGGCTAGCAGACGCTGTGTGATTACAGGCAGAGAGGGATTTCGTTCCTCGGTGAACAGTCCAGCCAATGACCTGATGCATCTCTCTGTCTGAGTATGTGAGGCTGTTTTGACTCTTGGTAACACAACAAATCTCTTACTAATAATTAGAAGATGAGTATATGACACTTAAACGTGTCTATGTGTCTTTATACTTCATGGTTCCTAACCTACATTGACAGGTCTGCATGTAGTGACAGCCTTCTTGTCAAATAAGCTCTGCATTACCAAGTAACAGGATCGCTGTTTGGATCTCATAGCTGACAGATTTGTCCACTTCTGAAAAGAAACAGTGGATGCAAGAGGACTTCTCTTGTGCTGCAAAAGTACAAGTGCTGCACATTAGCAGTGAAGACACTTGTCAAGACTTCAGGCCTAGCTGCAAAGAAAAAGAAAAAAAAAAGAATTATTAGGGACCTGGAGAGTCTGTCTTTTAGTGTTGAATACATAGGGATTCCTAATTTTAAGAGAAACAATCTGATTAGACTTCTAACAGAGGGACAGTCTTTAAGTTCTTGGTAGTGCATCTTTGAACATGAAATGAAGACATCAGTGGATAATTAAGACCTTTACAATTGATTGCCAAAGCAATCTTGTGAACTTGGCCATCTCTTTAATTAAAGTTTAAATGCAAAATGCCTTTATCCCTTTGATCACTTGGAATGCTCTAAATATTCAATTTGCTGCTGTTCTGCATAGAGTTTACAAATGGAGCAAGAATAGCTCTTAGTTTCTTAATTTCTGCTGTAACAGCTTGCCGTAGGACTTCAGATCCTTCGGGCACCTCTGGTGTAGCAAGAAGCTGCAGCAGACAGCTTAGCCTCACATTCTGTGTATGAAACACTACTGACGTTAATAATGCACATTGACAAACATCAGCGTCAGAAAATGTGGATGTTTTACAAGTGACCCTACCTACACAGAGTAAGCGTGTTAAATTCTGGGTAAAATTTGTGGATGAAAAAAATCTTATTGCCTGTAAGAAAATTCTTGTCTATAAGAAAGGCAGTATAGAGGCTAACTGTACTGTATGTCCTCTGAATGTTATTTGAATCCCCGTTGTTTATTTAGGATATTGCCACCTAAAAGCGAGGCTGGCACCAGCGTCGGTGGCCAGGGGTGGGTGCCTGAAATTGCTGTACCTTCAGCCAAGCCGAGAGAGGCGGAACGACAGAGCTGGCTGGAAACTTCTTACTGCTGTTACGGTTTGGAGAATTGTAAGTGGTCGTTTCCTGCTTTCATCCCAGCTTTCAGATATTGTAGTTTAAAAGTGTGAGTGATCTCTGCGATTACAGCAGTGCATTCAAATGGTCACTCATGTCTGTACACATGTCCTGACTTTTCCTGTGGCAGTTACAGTATTCAGGCCAACGTTAGCAGGCAATAATGGTGTTACCCATAAGCTGCATCTGCCATACTTTGTAAGTCCTGTATCCTCAGCTCAGCCTAATGAGTAACTTCACATTCAAGTTCTAAAATTTAGGGATTAAAAAAAAATCCTAGAATAGGTAAACTGAAAAAAAACCCCAATGTATTAATAATGTTTTCCCTATGCTATATGGATACTTTACAAAATACTTCAAGCTTGGTGATTAAAAGAGATGCACTTAAAACTTCTGTGTCATCAAAGCTTGATTCACTGGAAGACACAAAAGACTGGCCATACATACTTAAAGTGAAGAATTGGAGCAAATTGTTCCTTTGCTAAGCTGTGCTGTAGCTGGGTTGTTGGGGTTTGTTTTTTTTTTACAGTTTATCACTTTTTTTGACCTCTCCTAGATGCAGGAAGGAGCAACCAGATAAAACTAGTACCCGATTTTATGAGCCCTTTGTATTACTAATGGCCAATTCAATCCGGGGATGAGGTTTTAAAGGTATTGGGTGCAGGCTGCTTCAGGAAAAGCCTGTTTGCATTGTTAGGCACTTGGTGAGAAATTCTTTATTGTTCCAGATCTAGCCTGTGGTACCTCTGCACCTGAGCATCGTAGCCCCTGACTGGAGGGGAAACTCTGGCAGCCTGTCTTGTAAAAGCCTCATACAAACACGTGAGCTGAAGCGTGAGAGGCAGCAGCAGCAGCAGTTTGGCTCCAGAAGTCTCATGGCAATCTGCAGACACAGACTAGTGCATGGTCTCTTACATTTTCAAAGTTTATTTCACGCTGCAAAATTACTCTCTTTACAAAAGCAAAACATGCTAATTTGAAGCTCGGTCAGTTTAGCGCATTCTCACTCACAAAAGCAAATGTTATTCCACCCAGCAGATCTGCAGGTGGAAAATGTAAGTGCAATATGCAGATTCCAGAAAATACTAGTTAGAGCATGTCATGTTTTCGTACAACATAGGAAAGCAAAGGTGGCTTCTCAACAAGACCAATTTCAGAACTGTATTTTTGAATATTAAATTTCAAAGTAATGCTATTTTAACTTTTCTTCCCAGATAGATTATTTGTTGGTGGGCTAAGTTTGCAAAGGACTCGACATCTTTCACAATGAAACTGTTTAGTGTTTTGCCAGCCCACTGGTGTGGTGTGTCAGTATTTTATCTGACTGCTGTAATCATTACAGACAGAGTTTTCTTCCGTGCCTGTGCACAGTTCCTTGTTTAACAACCTTCTCTAGAAATGTCATAAAATGTGTGCTAATAACCTGGAGCAGTGTAAACAATTGGAAACGTAAGTGGGGGAACTTTGACCAGCTCAGCGTTGTTTCAAAGTCAGTTTTGTCTCATGAAGAATTACAGTTTGTCTTCAGAGCTTCAGGAAATTCCTTATGTCCAAAAGCAGCAGCATATACGCAATAAACAGGATTCAATCCTTGCAATTAATTTTAAAATGTAATTCTGTAATTAGACATTAAAGGTAATATGTTGAAGGATGCTAAAGGCTGCTCTGTCTGTAATAGGAGACTTGCTGTAGCCAAAACACAGGCGTCGTTCAAGACCATGATCATTTCCTTTATGGGCTGATGTTAGAGGCACGGTTGGTTGTTGGTTTTAGCAATGGTAGAGGCTGCAGATTTTATTAATTAGCCACAAAAAATGCATTCGTGCTCAGCATGAATGTGTACTCTTTTTTTACTTTGACCTTGGCTAGCAGAGCCGAAATCTTAACAGGTCACAACAACTCCATCAGGCACTGCTGATTTCAGGTCTAATTAGCTTTGCAAGTCAGATGTTTCTACAGTAATCACAAACATTTTTACCTGTTAGGTTTCCTCTTGCTTTCCTTGCCAATACTTTCTCCTGAGGTAGAATTGTTATTTTTGTTATGAGACAGTCCTGGGCTAACACTCAATGGTTTCCAGTTCAATCTCTTCAGTTGTACTTGCTGCAAATAAAAGGAAATTATTATTGATTGGGAAAAGCATTGGAAGGCCAGCGTTCCAAAATTAACAACGCTGCGTTAATAGCCAAGATGTTCTGACCTTTTTAATGTTAGCTCAAGCTTACTCATCTACAGTTAGGTTTTAAATACATCTTTTCAAAATATTTAACTGCATTAAAAGTGTCTCACTATCTCTAAAGGGACACTGGTTTCTTCAAGTACAAGACTGAAGGCGCTATGAAAACTGAAGTCTGTAAGGCCCATCCTTACACCTGACACCTGTCTTTGTGACTTTTGAAAGGAGGACTCTTCTAGGGTGGAATTGGGGCAGAAGTTAGGTCCCTGCTCTGGGTCATGTTCCAGGGGACGATGGAGCAAGTCTCCAGAACTGTGGTTTTCCTGATCTCTGCCTCATCACTATTTGATTCAATTCTGTAGGAAGACTGGCTTTACTGGAGGAAGGAGAGGCTTTATCTAAACAAAAGAAGGAAAATTTTCGGTAGCTACAGAAGCTTGTGAGCTGTGTGTGCACCATGAAAACAGCAGCAGTCCTTAGAGCTGGTGAGCAGCAGAAAGGAGGAGAGAGTTTGAGCCAAATTAATCTCCTTTTGTATCAGGTTTTGCAGAGCTGACACAAAGTCTGGGCCGTGAGGCTTAGGATTCTTGAGTATCTGTGTTGGCCTAGTAAAATAGTGATACTTTGGCCTCTTGTTGTAATTTAACAGCTTAATCAGCACTTACTGGAGAAGAGATACAGACCTTTTAGCTAGAGGGCAAGAAACCACTAGTGGATCTGCACTTAAAAAGAAGGGAGGTAAACACCTGAAATGTTTTGAAGTGGCAAAAGAAACCTCCTGTTCTGAGGATGGGCCCGGAGCTCGTGCCCAGGCCCGTAGTGTGGCACCTCCTCGTGCTGCCTAGGCTGTATGTCCCTGGGTGTGGCTCGGAAGTTTCTTCTCCAGTATGTGAATGTTCTCTGACCTGCTGGGATGTGGCTGGTGTCTTTGGTGCAGGTGGGAGCCTGCTTTTGATATTAGTCAGTGTTTGTTGAAGTCTGCAACAGGATCAAACATGAGGACAGGTGAAAGGGGGGTCTGAGAGAAGAAGAAGAGGTGCAGTCCTCTGTGAAGTGAGGTGGGAGCCGCTCCCAAAGGCCATTTGAGTATTTTCCCCTAGGAGAAACCCTTCTGGTGCAGACCCCGAGAGCGCTGCTGACGCTCTTGACTTTGACTCATACCTCTGGTGGGGGGTTATCGCCGCTCTGGGCTTTTCTCTGTGAGTTTTGCAGTTAGCAGTGCTGGGAAGTGTTTTCTCGTTTCTGATACAAAATGTATAAGGTAGATGCCTTGTGAATTGTTCTGCAACTAAATACCTATTATTCGACTGCCTGTGCTAGTAAAGGGTTGAACAGGATAACTGAACTGTGCCCTTCCAGTCTTGTTTCCCAGTGTCCCTGCTTAGCACCTTTATGGCTCAAACCCAAGGGAATTTTAGGCTCAAAATTCAGACTTGAAAACCCTATACCTTGACTGCATTCTTAGAGACATACTTGTTAGTTTGTGTGTCGTCTTCTTCTGGAACAGATGCAGAGATTTGTTACACAGCCACATGAAGCAGATCAAAATGGCAGATACTGCTGCGAGAAAAGCAAAGAGAACTGCTACAAAATGTAAATCTTCATAGATAATCTCTGCAGGGAGAACAGAAAAAAAATTAATATTATAAAATTGATTATGAGCAGATTAGTGTTTAAACATAGGGTAAAGCCAAGAACTCCCATCTAATCCATACCATAAACGTTGACTATGATGGTGCCGTAGGTGTTGGTTCCGTACTCCTCTGTTACAGTGACAAAATAGTAGCCGGCATCTCTCATGCCCACGTTCAGAAGCTGTATGGAGCCATTTTCAAAAGTGGTCACTCTGTCCTTGTACACTGTGGATATGTTGACATAATTCCCACTTTTCCACTCAACAATTTTGGTGGTGCCCCAGCTGGACACATGCTTCCATTCAATGGTGGCGACACCTCTGCAAGAGTATTCAACGGACAGCAAGATGTTTTGTGCCACTGTTGCGTTGATGTTGGGTTGTGGGACAACTAACGATACTCCTCCAGGAGCTGAAAGACAAAGGAGGGCAATGAGTGTGGAGGTGGTGCTGCACCAACTGTCCTGGGCAGGACAGGACTTCTGGAGGGTGATTCGGTGCTCTGTTTTAGGAGAGGATGGATTATGCTCTGCAGTTTCTCTTTCTGCTGGCCATAAAAGGAGCATACATACTTAAATTAAAGACTAAATACACATTTTAAATTGGTGATAGGAGAAACAGTTCCACCATTCAGGACAAGTAATTGCATGTGTTTCAGTACCCATAAGGAGAGAATTTAGACATGTGTTTTTGGGAAAGGAAGCATAACATTTTCTGAAAACTCTCAGCAATGCTTTTCTATTCATCAGTAACTGGATTTCCTTTAAAATTCTGCATTTAAATGGGAAGTTTAATTGCCATGGCAAAGGTAACCCATTATATTAATTAATCACTATCCCCCAAAAGCAAGAACTGTAGCAGGCTTAAGTATGCGAGGACTTGGCAAGGACTTCATCATGTTTTCAGAATGCAAAATCAACATTTGAGACAACAGCTTCATAAAGGCAGTTATCATAGAATCGTAGAATGGTTTGGGTTGGAAGGGACCTTAAAGATCATCCAGTTCCAACCCCCGTCTTGTGCAGGGACACCTTCCACTAGACCAGGTTGCTCAAAGCCCCATCCAACCTGGCCTTGAGCACTTCCAGGGATGGGGCATCCACAGCGTCTCTGGGCAACCTGTTCCAGTGCCTCAGCACCCTCACAGTAAGGAATTTCTTCCTTATATCTAATCTAAATCTACCCTCTTATATGCCAGTGCAGATAAATTGCATGTAAGCAAAGGTGCCCAGTCTCATGCAAAGTCAGGGACTTCATGTTCCTGATGATTTCCAGGCAAAAATGCACGCAAAAAAATACTTCATTCTCACCTAGTTCCCATGGATGTGATTATGAAGCTGTTCATACCACTGTGAAACTGAACTAACCATTTTGTTTAATGTGTAACTGCAATAATTTCTGCACGTGTGGGGGTGTTTCTGCATGAAGATTTGGATGAACCCCAAACAGCTGAGTTTCAGTTGGCATACGTATATTTTTTTCTAATTGGTGGCATGTTTGGGACACTTAGCTAGAGACTAAAATCCTGTTATCTACGTGCAAAAATCAAACCAGGCAAAAGGCAGATAAAGCACAGAGCCAGCCTCACTGCTGCATGCCTTTTCCTGGTTCGGCTCGGAGCAGCTCACCTGCTCTCCCTCCTACTGTGGGAGCAGCCTGGCTGCAACAGCAGAACTGAAAAAATCACGCTGAGCGGCAAACGGCTCTGACCCAGCACGGAGGGAGGACGGGACCCTCTGCTACGCTGAAGGAGTGCAAAGCAGGATCCCTGGGGATGCTCCTGGAGTTTCTCTGGAAACTTCAGGGAAACGAATGGTTAAAAAGGTAAAGGAAAAAAAAGTCTTCAAGGGAAAGAAATTATTTTTAAAAATCTTATTAAAAGATAAGAATCCTGCCATGGCCAGCAAAACCCCAGAGCAACCACAAATGGGGAGAGATGGGTAAATTAACCAGATGAGATCTAGGCTTTTCCAGATAAGACTCCTGGGATTCCCCCTTCATGGACATCTTGTCACGCTTGTGCTGTCGGGTCCCCCGGCAGGGACACTACGGGAAGCCGGGTAGCCCGGCGCATCCTGAGCCAAGCTGCGGGCTGCCGTTCAGCCTGTGTGCAGGAGAGACGAGCCAGAGCGGTGGAAAAGGGGCTTGTGCCAGCTACAGAAACAGAACAGACGGAAACCTCTGGTAATCGCTGCAAATTGTTCTAATTGTTTTCTGCTCCGTGTGTTTATTTAAAGGCCTTTTGCTCTGTTTCTGACTAGACAGGAGCTGAGTGTCTCTCCACAGTGACCCTTTTATGTTTTGATAAAGGCATGGCTTTGTTTTGGATATGTGATTGCAGGGTTAATGTAAAAAATAATAATAATCCTTCCACTAAATTGTTTGCAAACATGTTCTGTCCCTACCAGCACACAAAGCCAAAAAAGGCAATGCAATAACCATTCAGAAATATTTTTTAATATGCAATCTGCCTACATGACCTGGACCGGTCTAATCCAAACAGAGCTGCAGCAGCCTCGAGAGCAAACATCTCACCCACCCACAGCGCCCTGTGCTCGGCTGCTTGTGAAACCAGACCCTTCAGGCCCAGTAACACATGCACGGAGGAGAGGAGGGTACTGGTGCTGCTGGAAGCGTGGTGACTTTGCTGTCCCTGCTGCACTCTGAAGTACTGGCCTGGCCGAGAGCCAAAGCTGGAAGCGCAGCTCCGTGTACACCAGAGCCGGCCGTAGGAACGCAGCCGGGCCTGCAGCGTGCTGGAGAGTGGGTGGGAAAGGGCTGGCAGCTGGGAGCCCCCACACAGGAGCTCTAAAATGAGGGGGACAGCTCTAAATTGGAGCTTTTAAACTCTGGGGACAGTTCCTCCACCCTTCGATGTCATAGCATCATTAAATGGTTTGGGCTGGAGGGAACCTTCAAAGGCCATCTAGTCCAACCCCTCTGCAAGGAGCAGGGACATCTCCAACCAGATCAGGTTGCTCAGAGCCCCGTCCAACCTGGCCTTGAATGTTTCCAGGGATGGGGCATCAACCACCTCTCTGGGCAACCTGTGCCAGTGTTCCACCACCCTCAGAGTGAGGAATTTCTTCCTTAGCTTGCACGTCACCTTGCTGATGAAGAAGACGGCATTGACGGCTTCGAACCAAACCCACCGGTGGCACTGCCCACTCCAGCTCCCCGGCGTGGGGCCCGGCTGCAGCCCCTCACAGCCCTCCCTCGGGGGGGCCCGGCCGAACCCCGTGGGCTGCGGGTTCAAGCCCACCTTCCCTCCCCACCGCCGCCTTTCCCAGCGACACCCGAAGCCCGCCGGGCCGGTTAACCGGGATTTGTTTCCTCCTCCTCTTCCTCTTCCTCCTCGCTTTGTCCCGTCTGTGTTGGGAAAGCAGCGGTGGGGCGGAGAGAGGGGGGCACGGCGGCTGCTCGGGGAGCGGGCGCGGGGGTC
>WHYT01017313.1:201817-213523 GCA_009806455.1 Tetrax tetrax
AGCGTTTCCAGCCCGCAAAGAGCAGCCGTGCCCGCCCCCCCTTCCTCGAGCCCCCTCCCCATCCCTTCCCGGTTAAGAGCGGGTGAGGAAAAGCTGGCGGCAGCGCGGGGTCCGCTGGGCGAGGAGGAGGAGGAGGAGGAGGAGGAAGGGGCCGGGGGGAGGGGAGAAAAGGACACTTACTCTGCAGAGCCCAGCCGGCGGCCAGGCAGAGGGTGACGGTCCCCACGACGGCTCCCCGTCCCCGGCAGCCCCGGAGCGACCTCATCAGAGAGAATCCGGTACGGGAGGGGGTTGCATTTACGCGGCCCGATCCCGGGGGCTGCCCGCCCCAGGCCTTCTCTCCCTCGCTCCTCTCCCTCCTCTTCCTCCCCTTCCTGCCGCACCGGCCCCCGGGCTCTCCCGCGCCTCGGTCCCCGCGCTCCGGGCCGAAGATGCAATTGGCTGCGGAAGGGCAAGCGCTGCCCGGCCGCCCGCCATCGCCCCGGCCAGGAAATGGGCGCCCGCGGGGAGGGACCCAGCCCGGGGTCGGGACACCCGCCGGGGATGCTGCTTGCTTGCAGGCCTTTTTTTTTTTTTTCCCCATCAAGGGAAATTTCTCTTCGCGGTGTTAAAAAGAACTGTACCGAGGAGCTGGTGATGCTGCAGGGAGGTGGCAGGGCAGCAGCATCTCCGTGTCCCCGTCTGGGATGGTCACGCAGGAAAATGAGCCCAATTCCCATCCCACACCACCCCACAGTACAAACGCTGGGTGCTCCTCTCTCCCTTCAGAGGAAAGGTCCCCAGAAGCGCTTGCTCTTCTTTCAGAAACCATGGGACAGCATGAGTTAGGTGAAAACACGATGAGAAAACACTTCAGTGCCCCACTCCTGAAAATTCATCCTCACTCAGGGGTGGGTGCTCCCCGAAACCATATGCACCCCCAGGAGACCCGCTCAGGGAAGAGCTACACACCAGGGTGCCCCTTTTGCAGACCTTCCACCCCCCTCTCCCTGGTGTTTCCCTCTCCTCCCGTTTCCTTTAGCAGGGTGTGGATAAAGAGGCTTCTCAGGGCAGGTGGGAGCAAAGGGCAGCTGCCCACGCTGGGATGGCCGGCTGGGGTCTGCTGGAGCCCCCTGCGCTGGGCAGCCACCTCTCCCACTGCGTTGTGCGGACTGGTGCGGGTTTCCCTCTGTACCGGTGGTCTGTGAGGGTGGGAAGTGAGCCCCGCGGGGTCCGGGGGACCGGAGCACAGGCCCCGGGAAGGAGCCGAGCAGGAGCGGGCCTGGGCTTGCTTGGGGCTCGGCTGCAGGGGACCTGCTCCCACTGGGGCAGGAAAACAAGGGTGACGCTGGAAAGCCTCTGTGTGACACTGGAGTTTCCTACTCGCACACCTCATGAGGGGCTTTGAGACTTAGGTCAGGCCTTGGCAAGAGAGCTGCATGGACTCCACGTTCTTCAGGGTGTGACAAAATCTCCAGCTTCTCTGACTTCTGGTGCATCTCTTCAAGCTTCAGCAATGCAAGTCAGATGAAGGGACAGGGAGAGAGAGGTCAGTGAGGACATACTGCCCGAATATCTGTTCTCAGGTAGGTTCTGCAGCATGCCGTGGTGCAGGGGGTGCCTGAAAGTGTGGCTGCACTTCAGGTGGAGAGGCAGCTGCAAAGTGCTTCCCCTCCACCCTATCTGTCTGAGCGGCTCCTGTGCTTTGCCAAAGTCCCTCTGCTGCATCAGGCCACGATTGTGTCTGGGTGTCCCTGCTGAAAACGAGACACAGGAAAAAGTAGAGGAGCCCTTCTCTTGGGAAAGATCCCCACTGGCAAAGCTTCTTCCTGATCCCATCACTTTATGGCAGTTTTATTCCTCAAAGCATTAAAGAAGGTCTCATGGCAATGTAAATTTATGTAATTTTCCTTTTTTTGTCTCCTTAAACCTTTAAATTCTTTTTGAGCTCTTGGCCCAGTGACCTATTTTGCCAGCACAACATACGGGCCATACGCTTATATAAAGTGAATTGGACTTTGAGTAATTACAAATGTATCACACTAGTTGCATTGATTTAATCCACTCTATTGGAAAGACAGATGTTAGTCACAAAATTGAAATCCAGATCTGGAGTTCTTCCCAAATATTGGCAGTTTCAGCTTTGCAGTATAGGTCAAAGTTCAGTCCTGGAATAAGAAATAAGTGTTTGTTTTCAGCATCAATAATTAACAGCAAAGAACTTTCAGATTCCTTCTTTTTAAAGGGAAAACGATAAAGTGTCTAGAGGTTGGTTTTTTTTAAATATAAACTGCACCTCAAGAAATACAGTGCCACATAGGACAAAATGCCCAGTATTAAGAAAGCATTTAATCAGATTTTTATAAACTCTATTTATCTGAAAGCCAGCTGGTCCCTCTCTCCCTGAGAGCCCATTGCCACCAACGCTTTCTCCCGCTGTGCTGCAAACGTCCCCTCTGCGAGGAGGAGGCCTGCAGAGATGCAGCTGGGTGTGAAATGGCAGCAGTGGGTGAGCACTTCGGGCAGGGTGGGAGCCCGTTGGTGGGGCAGTGGAGGGCAGGGGGGATTTTTGGGGCACACCCCCCGCCAGCAGCCTAGGGAGGGGCGTGGCCGTGGCGAGCAGCACCACAGGGACTGGTACTGGGGACCATGACGTGCAGCCCCATCAACGAGTCGCTGCAGAGTGAATCACTTGGCTTCAAGGAGTACTGATGATAGGTGTGTGGTTGATTGGCAGCCAGTCTAACCACATTTAACCTTGATGTCAGCCCCTCTGACTCTCACCCCCAGCATCTGCCTGCCTCCCAGCACCCCAAATGCAATGGGGGATGAGCTTCAGAAGCTCTCTGCTGCTGTTGGGATGGGGTTTGAAGAGGATGCTGTGGATGAACTGGTGGTGGGTCGTGGGCTTTGGCGCTGGGCCATTGGTGCGAGGCTTCAGCAGTGGAGCTGTTTCTGCTGGGTGGGGGCAAAGGCGTGCATGCTGCCCGACTCTTCTGCAGGGATGCTGATTCGGTAGCCAACTCGGAGCACATTTACAGGAAAGTCAGATTGGAGTGTTAATCCTGAGATTATTGCACATTCACGATGTATTTTCCTAACAAAGCTTTTTATTGAAATCCTGTCCAACCACATTCAGATGAGGGTAATGATAAGCCACTCCGGGTTATAGACGTTTCATCCATTAATCTTGCTGTTCTGGTTTTATTTTTCTCTGCTTGTCAAACGGCAGTTCTAGGAAACATGAATGTGTCAAGGAATATAGTACAGGCTATAAGATATTAGTTTTTCCTTGTTTAATTACAAAGCACCCTTAAACTAACAGGCTCTGGGAATCATTTAAAGCTTTGCAAAAGATTCAGTTCACCATCCCTACACTGCTATAGACATCTGCAGATTTTTATTGCTACATGCTCAGTGTTTTAAATTTCCCTTCCCCTTCTCTTTCTTATTTCCATTATTTTGAGGATTTTTTTTTACCTTCTCTTTGCCGTCTGAGAGTCTCTCAAGTTTGTCTGGAAGGCCTTTCTGGTGTCATTAATAATGGAACAAAACCACATTAACAATTGCAACAACAGCCAGATAGGAGCCAGAAAGCTCCTTTTGCTCTCTAATATGGTGCATGAGTACTCTGAAGTGCTTTATACAGAGGGTTTGTTGGTTTTTTTTCTCGCCCTTTTCCTTTGATGTCTTTTTGGACTCAGCAAAATGCTTGACCTTGTCTTTTGCTGAAGACAAGATAAAAAACACCAGAGTTAAAAATTCACAGAGATTCTAGACCTGCAATAGCAATTGAGAGATTATTTCATCCTGCGAGAAACCATGGGAGAAAATTCAGCAAAGAAATGTTAACGGGGACTGTAGGGCATTGCATCTGCCCGGTCAGGGGGCTGCGGAGGCTGCTCACCACTGCCTTGAGATGCTTTTGGTAGATGGGCACAGAAATATACTCCAGGCGCAGGTAGAGAGGAAAACATAGGTGACATCCTGCCAGACCCTCCTCTTTCACATGAAGTTGATGGTCCAGGCTTACCTTATTCTGGTCTTCTGAAAGTGAGAAGAACATTCATTGGGAGGTCTCGGTGTGTAAAAACATTCCTTCCATCCACATAAGATGACAAAAAGTATTTTTCAGAACCTGGCCAAATCTGCACTTTGTTTGTCAGTGGTTTCTTTTTGCCTTTTATTTTTTTTTTTTGGCAGAGGCACAGAGGAAGCCCTTCTCTTGCCCCAGATCAATCAACAGCTGTAAGAGAAGAGACCGTGGGCAGTCCTGGTCTGTCAGCACTCCTCCACTTTTTAAGGTAGCTAGATTGCCTGAGTCTTTCTGTGGTTTGGTCCGTGGTTTGGGGGGTTAGAAAAACAGGAAAAAATGAAATGAAGTGAAACTCAACCTTGAAAGCTGCAGAAATGGACATCTGAGGACACACAGATGCTTAGCAAAAGGGAGACGTTTGGGAACAGCTTTTCACAAATGGGAGTGGGGATAGCCGGGCGACTGCATTCGCCCACGAGGCACTGTTCAGTGTCAGAAATTAAAAAGACTTTTGCTGTGGCATTAAAACTCTTCAAGATGTTACATCCTCCTTCTGTATTTACAGGGAGTGCAATACCCCCCTGTTCTTTCAACGAGAAACCAAAGCACAAAGGTGCTTTTTTCTAGGAAGTTTATGGCAAAACAAAGAAAAAAAAAGCCTCGATTCTTGAGTCGCTGAGGTGGCCTTTATCCCTTCCAGACAGTGTGGCAAGAGCACAGGGCATAGCCAGCACAGGGACAGTGCCTGCGGGCTTGCACTACGGTAGCAGGACACGTTATACGACCACTGCAATTCGTTGAGCTCTTCGTTAGCATATTTCTCTCTCTGTCTTCCCTCCTCCTCTTTGTCCAGTTCATCATGCTCAATGCACCTGCCTGTAGATGATACCTAAGACATTGGGGCATTGATTATCAACCTACCTCCAACTCTTGTGCCACAAGCAATGCCAAGAAAAGCAACTTGACTCAGAGAAGCAGCTATGGCACCTATCAGGGCAGGTGTGACTGCCATGAAAACAAGCTCAAATCCTGCAAAATTAAAAGTGAATCTTGTAGGAGTTGGCTACAAAGGCTTTCTGGTATGGCTGTGCCATCAGGATCTTCCCAGAGACTGAAGGAAAGTAATGGCAACATCCATGCCTCACTTTTACTACAGCTGCTGGGCTGGGATTTCCAGCATGGCACAGCTGATCCATGGTTCTGGGGACCTTGGAGATGCTGTGTCTGCTGACATAGACAGGCTGGCTCTCCCAGAAAGCTTTATGTGTGTCACTCGAAGGCTTGTTTCTCAGATTTCATAGTCCAGCTCTATAAATGTGAGAGGCTTAAAGAATCCCGAGCATCAACCAGTAGGTAAATCTATTCTCAAAAACTTGTTTTGGTTCATCTAAAGCTGCTCAAGAATTTGAATCCAGTTTGCTGAATATTTTCACTATTCTTTTCCTGCGCTAAAGTCCAAAAACCCATGAGCAGGGTGTACTGTCTTTCTCCTCTTGCCTTGTATTCAACAGCTCGGGGGTAGAAGCTCTCACCCAAGGAATGGGAGACCCAGGTCAAATGTGGACACTTCTGGGGAGCTGGGATGAAGGAGAATAGATGGATGCCCATTTCTTTTACCCTGAAATGTTAGCCTTGCAGCACAAAGTAAGCACCTTCTTAGAGGAACACCCTTTAATTCACTTGGCGTATTTTACTGGTGTTTCCCTGTTGGCTCCTATTGCCTCTGGAGCCCCTGGCTCATTTCTGTAAGAGTTCAGGTGTGCTCCCTTGTAGCCAACACATCTCAGAGTAACGGGCTGGGAGCCCTCACTAGCATCCCCTCCCTTTAACCTTAGTGTATCATCCCACAGCTTGTCATGGGCAGCGTGATATTATCCCTCTCCCCCTTTAAAGGGGGCTTTAAAGGTCTGTCAATGAACCCTGCTAGCTCGTGAGCAAAGACCCTCTTCCTCTTTTGAGAAAGGTGAATCCCATCTGATGCTAGCAAGCCAGATTCCATGTCAGCCATCTCCTTATAAAAAAACCCAAAACTGTGGCAGTAACACCAGCCACAGAGCCATGTATTAACAGGCTGAGTCCATCTATTTCTTCCAGTGTTGCTGCCTGCAGCTGGAAGGAGAGAGGAGCAAAAATAACCTATGCTCCAGATTCCCTTACCAACCATCCCAAGGCCCTGAAGTCTCCTTTGATTGCCCTTGGATTACGCGTTGTGGCAAAAATAATAGCAAAATAATAATACACTTCTGATTAAATAAAAATATTTATGTTCCATTTTGGCCAGGACATCAGAAGGCCAGTCATTCATATAACCCTTCACCTCACATCAGTGTCTGAAGTTATTGCTGGTGGTGTAGAAAAGCGTGTTACACCATACAAAGAAAACATAAAAGGAGCTTTTATCACATGTAAGAATCATCTGAGCATTTTCCAAGGTACTCTATTTCTACTTTGCTGGCCTATGATACTTTTCGTTGTTGATCATTAGCAGTGGGAGTATTTTCAATTACAGATCTCAGCAAAGCAAATGGCACATCTGTGCGCTGTGTGCAGAACAAAAACAATCTCAAAAAGGGGAAAATAAAAAAGGGACTCTTATGTCTGCCCTCGTTATCCTGCGAGTTTGAATTCTATCCTCGCCGTTTCCACAATAGCAGAAGCTTTTGTCATCTCAAATCTTGGGACTTCTCAGGCGCTCAAGCTTGTCTCCGATCTCCAATTTGGTCACTGTCCTAAGATGCTGAAATAGTGATATGTACAGATTGGGTGAGAACTTAAATAGAATTAAGCATGAGTAGTAATTAAGCAAAGCAATAATTAAACATGATTAAGCCCGTCTATTTGAAATAGATCATTTAAATATCTACACTTTGGTCTCAACAGCTCTTTTTATGTGGATCACCTGAGCACCTCTCCATTTCATTTGGCATAAATTTGGTGCAAAGAATTTACTTTGACCTGCCTGGTCAGCACAGCCATGCCCTCACATGGTCTAACTGAGCTGCTGAAACCAAACCCCTCTTTTTCTACTGCTGATTTAGGCTCGCTCTGGGTTTGCAGAAGGGCTGAGCAGGGGCTGCCCACAAGGTCTCTCCAGAGAGCCAGGCTTGATGCTCCTTGCTGCGGGAGCCCGTGTTGGCTCCCATGATGGACACAGCACCTTCAGGGCAGCTGGGAATACGCCTCACCGAAGCCAATCGAGTCAAGCCCATCCAGCCCTGCAGAATGACTGCTGAAGCATGTTAGGTATGTTGCCTTTCAAATAATGACCATGATTGAGCAATGGTGGCGTAATTACGGTGTCTCCTGTGGAAGCAAGTATGGGTAACTCAGGGCAGTCACAGCTCAGACCCTTGGATGTGCACCGTGGGTGGTTTCCTCATGGAGCACCACAGACATCACAACGTCAATTTTAGGCTTGGCCCCACTCCTCACCTCAGCCTGTGTGTGTGGAGGACTTGGGAACTGCTCCAAACACATCAGAGATGGAAACTTCATTTATTTTTTGCCTCTAGTTTGCAGGAGTGCAGTGTCATAGGTGGCTGGTGGAAGAGGCCATGCAGCACCATCACTGACAGCAGAAGATCTCCTGACAACCTTCACAGGGGCACCCAGTGCATGGTGACCTTGGGTGGGCTGTGGGTGCCTTGCCAGGGCCCAAAGGCCACCGGCCACTTGGGAGGGTTTACATCTGACTGGCAAGTGGTAGGTGATGGTGCTTGATGGCAGTCTGCATCTCCTGGTGAGGACAATTCTGGTGATACTGGGGGAACCACATTCAGGGCGCAGGGAAAGGCAAGCTCTGGTTTGTGTTACTTGAGGCTGCATTTAGGTGGTGCTAGAGAGTAAATATTTAAAGCCTCTGCAATTTGAGTGTCCACATGGGGAATTCGGTGACATTTGTCCCTAGAACATCTTGTGAAGAACGGTGATGGGGTGGACCCAACACTGCCCAGTAAGGCACATCGCACAGGACACGCCAGGGCTGCAGTGTTTATGGAAAAGAAATCTTAAATTGTCTCAGCATTTTAGTACTTTCTTGAAACTTGATTTGAAGAACAGGAGACCCCCCAGTTTTATCCAGTGACATATCCTTACCTGACATTCCCACCAGAGGGATATTTAGAGGGATACAGTCCAAATAAAAATTCACAAGCCAAACAGTGGCTTATGCATTCTCTCGCCTGCAATAGCATGGCTGGGGGAGCGGCGAGCGCAGCCTCTATCCTACCTCTCCTGCTTCCAGCTTCCCAAGAAACCCCTTTCTCCTTTCTTGCCGTGCAAATCAGGATTGGCAGCAGGGGTCTGCATTGCCCTGCAAGTCGTGCAGGGAAGAAGAGGATTGGGTAGGGTCGTGTTCATCTTTGGCAGAACACGACGGGGCTTCTCCTGTATTGAATCTGCCTGCAGGGATTTGGAGCCTGAGTGAGTTTCAGTGTCACATTCACCTGTTGAAGGTAAACATCCTTTCCCCAACGGGTGTTTTGTAGTCCTGGTGAGCTAGAATCTGATCCTTCATAGCAACAGGGCCAGTGTATGATGATGTTGGACTCCACAGTGGAAGTACAGCTAGAAGTTCCAGGCTTTATGTGCAGCTAGCCAGTTTTAAGTTTTACTGTTGGTTGTAACAGTAGTGTGCCAATCTGACAGACATTATCTCCACTGCAAAGTTAAAAGCAAAGCCTAACATGACCAAACCTATGATCCATGTTGCAAGCTGTAACCCCTTGCCTTTTCTACACCCTTCTCCAGCTGTGGTCTTGCCACCCTGTGGGGTTTGTTCTGCGTTTCCAAGAAGGGGCTACACAGCAGCACGTGCAGCTGATCAGCACAGAGCCCTGTCCAAAGCCCCAGGGTCTCCTGGAGCTTCGTGTGTGTGCACTAACCCTCACACGCAGAGACCACAGCAGAGCCATGGCCTTAGTTTGTGTTGTGTTTCCTAGATATGAATCCTCATCATGAAGAGAATGCGAGTATTCCCATAAATGAAGTTGCACATGGAATTAAAAGAAGTACGTGAATCTAAGTACAGCAAGCAGGGGCAGTTCATCTAGTGCTCTTGAAAGGCTTGCCCAGCCTTCATCTGCTTCAAACAGCATTTTTTTTTTCTGTAGGTTTTACTTTCTAAGAGGCCTTTTAGTTCTGTGATTTTAGTGTTTTCTGCAAATTTAAGTTTAACTGTACATTTGTGTATCCTAGATTTCTATTTCAAATGTCTAAACAGTTCTCTGAACCTGGAAGGGCTTTGGAAAGGTGGTCTCTTAGTGAATTGATGTAACAACATCAATAGAGCAACTGAGGAAAAAAGTTTGATATTCAATCTATTTTAATATCTGATCCTCATTAATTGTTTGATGTTTTATTCCTACTTTGGGGAAAACCTCTTGCAAGCCTATGGAAGACCTGTATTTTAATTTGATGAACTGAAGGAGGCACAGGACAGAGATTGCAAGTTTGATTTTAGTGTCATTTCCACTTTTTTTCACAGTCCTTCACGGGGCTCCTTTTTCTTTATCTCTGTTTTAATACCCAATAAAATGATGACAACTGCATAGTTCCTGATATTCAAGGTCCAGTATGTGTGATATCTAGTGGAGAAGAATATTACTTCGGAAGGTATATCCTCAAGGTTCCCCTTTACCATCCATAAACTTTCTGCACCTACATCACGGATCTCCTTTAATTAATGATGATATGGTACAATGGGGTAAATTTATGCAACACAGTCCTTTTTCTGATCTCAAAGGCAGGCTTGGGTGAAGGTGGATGTTACTAGTTGCTGAGCTTCTGGCCATTGTTCAGTGTCTTGTCACTTGAAGCATCCTCCAGGAGGGGACATTTCCCCGTAGGAGAGAATACTCTCACCTCCAGCACCATATGACTCTCCTGTGCTACGCTCCTCAATTCAGTTTCCTGTGTGTTTCTCTTCTTTCCTGTGGCTCTTCTGTTCTTCCCTCTTGTTTCCTTGCCCATACCAACAAACACTTTCAAACTGGAAGGGCTTCCTACTTGTTCCTCCTAATTCCATCTAATATGATAATAATCAATTAGATAGTTAACCTTTGCAATTAATTATCGTAGTTAGGCTTTGAAACTTACTATGATTGAGGGACGTGCAGGGGAATTAATCTCTGCCAGGCGTTGTTTCAAGCTGTCCTGTTCAGTTCTGCTGCATATCAGTCATCACCCTGTGCTCATCACGCTGTGAGCTGAGCCCTGGCCGGCGCTGTGTTATGTGATGTGCAACACAACATTGCACAGTGCACCCAAACTGTAAAAATGGTGGAAAACTTGGAAATTTTTGAGTTTGCTTTAGTCCCACAGTATAACATTTCTCTCCAATCCTGTAATTATGTTAAAATTTGTTATTCTTGAATTAAGAGCATACCTGAACTCTGTGAGAAAAGAAATCCCACATTTATATTAAAGAAAATCCTGTCATGCCCTTGCTGCAACACAGTGCAAGTGTCACAGCTTGCAGTTGCATAGCAGCAATTCCAGACTTGTAAATATGTTTCGTTTTTTAATTCTACTTTCTTCTTCTGTAGTAATCACACTCTCTTCCCTTGTCTTCACACAGACAGCCTGGGGTCCAGTATACAGGGTCTGCTGATATAGGACCCAGTTTAGATTTAAAAATCCAAGTCACACTGTGGGCTTGACTTCTTCTCCGTTATTGGAGCTCGAGGGTAACAAGCAGAGTTCTGAGCATTTTTTGGCATTAAGCTAAAAGTGGTAGTGGCTACCTGAATGGTACCTGATTGCCCATCTCCGACAGGACTGGGAGAAATGAGGAACAGAAGACATCACTGGGGTTTGCCAGTCTGAACTCTGGGATGAACATCACATATCCTAGACCTCTCCTGAATGAATTCCTCCTTAAAACAGAGGATAAATTAAAAAAAAAAAGCTTCCAGTTTCACTGTAGCATTTTCAGTGATATAGAATGCATCTCAATCCTTGGCGAATTGTTCTAACATTTAATGGATCTTTTTGGATTTAGAAAGTGGAGCCTTGTTTGTAGTCTGAATTTGTCTGGTTTTAACTTCCAGACACTGGATATTATCATAAGCCTTGCCTGTGAGAGAAAAGATACATTATCAATTATCAGGAACATTCATCTCCTCTAAGTTTCAGCATTACAGTGCATAGCATCACTTGGGGCTTCCTTTCAGGACCACACAGTCAATAGTTAATTTTAGACTGTGATTCAGCTGATCTGTCTATAGACATCTGCATTAGATTGTCCATTAATCTGTACAGAAGTGCATGCCATTTGTCTGCCCAGCTGAGCACACGATGTGGACTGCTCCTCATTGCGTACCCTGTCACTGAGAAGTGCCGTTCAATAGCACAATGCCAAGAATCAGCCTCACTAGAGATTAGGATACTGGATGATAATTTCCTGCTTGTAATTACATTTCAAGACCTGTCAGTTAGCCAGTTGTTAATCCACCTAATGTACATGGCATTGATTTTGTATTGTTCTTCTTTCTTAATCAGATTTCTGTCTGGTACCGTCTCAGATACTCCAGAGAAGATGAAGTCTAAAAATGTCAAGGAAAACCAAGTGTCGTAGTTTAGCCCCGATCCGGACCAGACTACGCAGTCTCTCTCTCACTCCCCCCACCCTCCGAGAGAATAGGGAGAGATAATTTAAGAGAAGAGAGATAATTAAGAAAAACGACTCGAGG